>CABEEJ010005221.1:0-34020 GCA_901482245.1 Timema douglasi
CACATGTAGGATTGTCTCAGTGCTAGGGAACTCCACTGGCGTGATTACCTTTCACAGGTAGGATTGTCTCAGTGCTAGGAAACTCGGCTGGCGTGTTTACCTTTCAAAGGTAGGATTGTCTCAGTGATAGGGATCTCTAGTGGCGTGATTAACCTTTCACAGGTAGGATTGTTTCATTGCTAAAGAATTTTAATGACGTTCTCAGCTCTCACATGCAGATTGTCTCAGTGAATAGGAATTTGAAGGACGTTCTCAGCTCTCACAGGCAGTATTGTCTCAGTAATAGGGAACTCAACTGACCAACTCAATACTTACACGCAGGATTGGAACTCTACTAGGGAACTCAACTGATGTGCTTTGCTTTCACAGGATTTTGAGGTATCCTTTTTGTTTGGTAAGAAGTGGACTGTATAGTTTCGTATTCACAACCACGAAAATGTTTATTTATGGTACGACACTAGATATACATATGACGACATCCAAAGTGAGACTGGCTGCCCGGAACCAGCGAAAATGCGCGCTCGATCCCGTTACCAGATAACACCACAGACACCAACCAAGTTTCAAACACAAAATACAATCCATTTCAGGGTCCAAGTACTATCGCTAGAAACTATAGACTTGGCAACACTGGTCGTTATCCCATCATTCTCATACGACGTCATTTAGCTAGAAGACAGCTATTTACAACATAAGGAATAGGTAGATGAATATTACAGGGGCGTCATTTAGAGGGGAAGGGCAGCGTGGGGAAATCCCCGCTCCCCCGAATTTAAGACTTGTTTTTAAAAATAATAATTGATTAGCACTACTAAGAAAAAATGTGAACTATACTAATAGTATTAAGAAAACAAATTGAGATCTGTACTTTTAATATAGTGTATAAGGGCTTCCCTAAAAAATGTTTCACCCCCNAGTGCAAATGAGTACATTTCTATAACGGTGACAGTCAAGAAGGGGGTGCCATTGGGCTAGTTGAGATATTAGTATAAATTACCAAACCAAGATAAAAATTCGCTAAACAGAGAAAAAAAGTCACTTAAGTAAACCGCCAGTAGCGTTGTGAGTACGAAGAGTAGGGGAAAATGTGCTAATATGGAGGTTAAACGGGGAATTCGAACTCCAACCCCAAGCCAACAATCAATTATGTATAATAAAAACATAGATCATACAATGTAGAACTAAAATATACACATATATGAAATCTTGCAGTTAAGTAAACTATTTAAACAAATCATTAAATTCACTATATAAGGGGACTTTTCCATAAAGTAAAACTATTGGGGGTAATATGTTTACCCGCCATGAAATCACTTACTATTTGTTTCGTAAATCTAATATAATGCTTAGACTCACGGGTGATATTTTCCCCTTGGATAACATTTTCAGAGACATCACAAATAAGGGCAATTTTAATTTGCTTTTTTAAGGAAAGTACAGCAGTTAGGCCTGAAGGTCTTGTTCATATTCATCAGCTGAAAAAATGTTCTGAGCAAATAAAATACGAATCATGACTAAATTTTCCATCTCGTTCAGAAGGGAATACATCTTCGTCTGACATCATAATCTTTAGGGAAGTCATGGTGTATATATAACACCATATCCCTTAGATTACTTTTATTGCATACGGCAACGGTACAACGCCTTCCCGGCCTTTTTTTAGTATCGGTATGACACTTTTCGTAGCCCTTCATGCATAAATAATAAGAAAGCTTACAAAAAAAACACAAACATTTACTATTCACATTGACTTTGGTAGCATACTTGACATAAATAAGAAGTTAGTAACGAGCGCACCCGCCTCGGTGGCAGTAGTTAGCTAACGCGCTAGTCGTGTTGAGCTCGACTGCTGAGGACGGAGAGATCGAGGTTTTAATTTCGGTCGGGTGAACTGGGATGTTTTTTACTAAATGGTTTTCCACTCTCCCTCCATGCAAATGCGGGTTCACTTCGTTTAATTCAACCTTCCCAATTCCTAATCCATTAGCGTAATTAGTACTTAGGCGTATAACCCGAACGGGTAGTAAGACGTGGTGCTAAATAAATAGAGCTGAATGCTGGCCGGTAAAGTGAACGAGCCTACCCTACAACTCTAGTAGCCTTAGTATAAGGACCCATCAAGATGACCAAATAAATCTTAAAATTTGAAATTTCTCAGTGAGTTGAGTAATGGCGGGAGGAAGGGGAGTTGGGAGGTCAATATTTCCAAAACTAGTATATTTAATTAAGTATCTGTATTGTAAAGAATTTAAATTTATTAATTAGGTACGGGAAACAATTCAAATAGACATTTACATAATAATTATTATTATTATTTAAAATTGAATTCTGAGAAATAGTGGTGATGGACTATAATAGAGAAAAAAACTTTTTGAGATGAAGAAAAAATTAAATTTTTGACAGATAAATAAAGATAAATCAAATCCCAGATAGCCAAAATAACATTAGACTCTAAATTTCTCAAAGTGGGTTGGGGAATGGGGGGGTTCAAAATCTACAAAATTAATAGGAACTACTACATCTCAGTGCAGTGTCGTTAAAAATTGAATTTTGGCATTCACGTAAATGCACTACTCCAAATAACTATTAAGTCTGAACATTTTAAAATGTAACTCCATGAAATCAAGGGAGGGTTAGCGGAGTTATAAAAAAAACCTTTTATCTATAGTTGAAAATCGAAATTTGGCTGGCAGGTATAAGTACAACTATATATAAATAAATTATTCTTAAAACTATGTGTTTAAATGGGAGTTAGAGAAATTATGCTTCGGGAGAAGACTGATTGTACATACTTGGTGTACAAGTTATATTCTTAATCATATACATTTTCAAATTTTGCATATTTATTTTAAACTTAAATTTCCAAATCTTGTTATATTGCCAAGAAACAGTCCCCTGTGAAGAGGTGAAATATGCTCGCCTTTCCAACCCACTTACACTTTCTCTTATACCTACTTGAGGTATGTTTTCAAATGGCGGTTCGTACAGTGTGCCTTCAAAATTAACTCCATCTCTTGAGCGAACAAAGTTTTGAAGGATACGCGTTGCTTTTACTATTGCTTTAGCAAAATCTACATGTACATCTAAAGGCCTGTGGAATATTATCCACTTGTTGGCTAAAATTCCGAAGGCACATTCGACTGTTTGTCTTGCTCTGGAGAGTCGTCCATTGAAGATGAGTTTCTGTATGTATATATTTCGATTAGGATAGGGTTTCGTCCCATAAGATGATACGGTAAAAGCCTCATCACCTACAAAAACAAACGGCATTAGTGTTCCACCTTCGTCATATGGAATTATCTTTTTGGTTGCTTCCATTTTCAATGCTTTTCGATAAAGTGAAATATTTAATACGTTAGAATCACTGAATTTCTCAAATGCACCAACTACAATATATGTAAAACAGGAATCTGCATTCACAACTGCCAATAGTTTCAAAGGAAAAGTACTTGTAATTGTAAAAAGTAGATCCAGAATTAGGAGGCATTTTCAGGCGAGTATGCTTTCCATCTATTGCTCCCAAGCAGTTCGGAAATTGTGTTTTACTATGAAATTTATTTTCTATGCTAAACCATCTTTCTCCCGTAATGGCAGGAAAACAAGTGCCGTGTAAGCAGTTCCAAATTTCTGTAAATGTTTATTTTACTATACTCCGTATCGTTGATTCACTAATCGAGTAATGGTAGTGTAATGAGATGAACGAGTCTCCACTGGCTAGGTATCTGTAACAAAATAACGTGTCTGTAATAAATAATCTGTAACAAAATCAAATCTGTTAACATACATTTGCCCAAATGTATGATTCTGTTGAACATAGAGTCAACGAGAGTGTACTCCAAGACTCTCGTTAAAAGTACAAGGGATTCCTATTGCTACTCAATTACGAGCGCACTCGTTTGGGGCTAAACACAATACTCCAATTCACTTAATAGTAGATGCATTTAGTATCGACATAGAATAAAGAGGGTGCATACGCATTTTCGTAGATGTAAGTTAACAGGATTGATTTTGAAATCATGTTTATACTTGAGGGGATTTCATAAAAATATTGATGCTATAATCTGTAAGGTTTGTTTCATGTAAGGAAATACAGAAGAGAGGTATTGCTTTTGGCGTGGACTAACCATTCATAAAAACACGCCTTCAGGAAATGCCGTGAGAAAGAAAGGAAAATACATCTATTTTGACAGACTACTGTTCTTGGAACTGTTCACCAAAATGTTAGGTAATGAATCATCTATTCCAAGCTAACTTTATCTTCCAGATGACTCTTCTAATCCCGGAACAAGTACTACGCCACCAACCCTTGCCAGCTTTATTAAATAGAAGGCAAAAGGCTGAAGAAGATATTCTAGCAGCCCTTCAAGATGGCAATAATATTTTGCAGGACTAGACCACTCAATGAAGCAGTGATCGTAATCGGATTTACGATGATAACGAAGAGCTCCTTCTTTCTCTTTTGCCTACATTCAAAGAATTTTATTCAGATAAAAAATTGTTACTGAAGCTATAAATCATTCAAACTTTAATCAAGTTTAAAAATCATCAAAGAAAAGCTGGCGGGGAATACATTATCCTTCTCATATTGGAGGGACGGGATACATACCCTCCCCAACCGCCAGCAAGTCATTTTGCCTTAACTGGTAGGTCACCATATGCTCCAACTCACCCAACCAATTATCAGAATTCAACCATCTTCAGTACGCCATCTCTGCCTCTTTCAGACGAGGCACTGTCCCCTGACAGCGAATATAGTGTTGTGTCCCATCAATGAGTTTTTTATTTTATTTTTATTTTTGTGCAATCATGTGGTTTTTAGTTACTCACTCTTTAATTTAAAAATTTGTCTCGTTTTTAAAGTGTTTCTAACCATTCGTTAACGTAGTCCTTGTTTATGTAAAAATATAAAGTACAAACGATGATATTAGAAAAATATTAGTATAATGTTCTATTACATTTTATTATGTTCTACATATAAATAAATTAGGAACGAAAATTGAAAAAAGATTTTGATTTCACTTACCTCAGTGTTACTGATAGCACGCATTTTCTCATCTGAATATCTGTGTATAGCAGGGCATGATGAAGGAGAGATAAAGGTTCATCAAACGTTTCTATTGACATATGATAGAAATTGAAAAACTTATCAGGATGTTTCCTGAGGCCACTGTGCAGTATGTAAAATTGACCCTTCAGCAATATTTGTCTGGCTAATGGATGAACCCACCACTTTCGATCACAATATTTTTTTCCTTTTACCACGTAGGTATGTAACCACGGTCCACGATGTCAGAAAATTAACTTCAATTTCCAATGGACACAGTTCACTGTTTCCATAGAAACTGAGGTTTGAATCGGAAACTCGTGTGTGTTGAGTCGGTGGGGGTCGACAAAAAGTCGGAGAAATGACATGACGTCACTTCCTACTTAAAGTCGGGTGTGTGCGCCTAGCCTAATCCTAACTGAATTATATGACTTTGAACGTTGAGCATCCGGCCGCTTTTAATGTAAATAAAACTTTATAGTTTACGACAGGTTTTTCCGTCTGGCTGGTAACTCTGACGGCACCATCATCGTGACCCCAATACATTATAGGTTGCTGTAATGTTGAAAGGAGACAAGAGACGTCAGTAGTCAAATACAAGATTGGAACTGTGTTTTTGTCCAACGGATTCAGGTGTATTATACAAGTTGAACTGACGAACCAATGGCGTGATGGGGAGGGGGGGGGGGACGAGTCTTCAGAAGGTTAGAGAAACTTCTCAAAACTTAGAAGAACACGTAGGCACCGGTAAATGACGTACAAACCCTTGTAAGCCATGTGCAAATCCGCTCAGTACAGTTGGTGGTTTAGTCGAGTTGAATGGAGATCAGTGCGTGTCCGAGAAACTATTCCCACGGAGCTATTCTCACCAGTCAATGTTCTCGAGGCGTGGTATGTAACAATATAATTAGATATCCATGTGTATTTTATTATGGGAATTATTTTCTCTAGCTGGTGTAGTTTGTATGGGAAAAGACTGCTGAGCGCACTACAGTAACATAGCACACAACACAAAGAGGGCTAGGTGCAAGTTCGTCACCAGTCAAATAAAATCCAATTTTCAGATAACTTTAATTATATTATAGGTTCCAGGTTCAATTCCCGTGTCCAGGTGTCATTTTTCAATTTTTAGAATATAATATCTGAGTGGTGTAATCCCCCTCTAAATGCTTACACAATAGCTTCGGGTATTTGATTTTTAATTATATTCCTTGTTTACACTTTTTTTTTATCACAGAGCAATTGGCTTGAAAATGATCCGCAATGATTTTAGTTTTAGCAATCCCGTGTGGAGTCGTATTGATTTCACTTATATTCCGTTCAATGAACCAATTTTAAGCCATCAATCAATTCTAAATTTAAATTACAAATAACAATCATAATGTCAATACAATACTATACAATATTTAGGAAACCTCCTCCACACACACACACACACACACACACACACAAAATACGTAAGAATAACTAACTGCCGAACGCAAAGTGCTAATCACTACAGATGTGATTGCCATTTAGCTGTAGGATTCTAAACCACCATCTACACTGATAGGACTGTGCTGGGACTGTGCTGTTAGCGCTGACTGTTTTGATCATCGGCAGTTGTAGACATGGATCAAACAAAGGAATGTGTGACTGTTGCACTTCACTTAATAAAAAGAGGAGATAATGAAGAAAGTACTGGGTTTATAATTTGTTTAGAGCAAGGGAAGAAGGAGAATTCCACACTATATTTGTATTTGGGCGACTCAGAGATGAACACCAAAAGTTTCACACATATTTTAGAATGAGTTTCCCGAAGTTTGAAAGCTTATAGAAACTTTTACAAAGCTAGAAAAAAAAGGATACACGATTGAGACTTGGCATAACGTCAGAAGAAAGGCTTGCTTTAACATTAAGGTAAGCTCAGGTTAACTTAAATTATATCATTATAAAGCTACATGGCTGACTCACTCACTGACAATAATGTTTATCCACTTTCAGATGAGATAGAAACTTGAAATTTGGCAAACGTATAGCTTCTAGCTTGTAACCGACGATAAAAGTCTAAAAAGTTAGAAATTTTAATTTTTAGCCTCCGAAAAAATAAATTGTAGAGCAACTTTAAAGTTGGTGTGGACCTTTCTTTGGAGGTCTCTTGTGGCTAAATGGTAAGACCTATCAATAAATGGCTCTGGAATTACATTAATTAACATGACTTACAAATAAAATTCACTGGGGGTTTGGGGTGGAGCCCCCAACGAGCAAAGCAAGTATTACCTACAAAATTGTACCAACACACAATCATTATAATTTATTTATATAATATGTGTTGTTGTTAACTGCAATATTTTCGCCAAACATCAGCTTCTACACCATTTCTGCAATATATACAACAGTTAGCATAACCTATAATAATTTTAGTTTTAACGGAAATTAGACATCAATAATATCAGTATTTTATCTTTATATTTAAAGCTGAATGTATTTTTGTGTGTGTCCGATAATGATAAGTCACTTCTAGTTGAGGTGGGAAACTGAGATTTAGCAAGAAGGTAAAAGGATTGCCCCATATAACCAGTAAAATATGCAAATGAGAAATTTCAAATTAGGGCTCTGGGAAATGTGGGGTGCTATAATTAGAAAAAAAATTGACAAGGCAGAAAATGTGGGTAAAAAAGGCAGAAGAATTTTATTCAATATGGCAATTCCGCAATTGTATCGGAGCTATTGATGGGAAGCATGTTGAAATTCAAGCTCCAAAAAGTAGTGGATCCGGATTCTTATCTAAAAAAATAATTGATGTAGTGCTGTTAGCGTTAGTAGATTCAAATTGTAAATTTGTCATAATTGATGTTGCTAGATATGGTAAAACAGGTGATTTTTTTTTTTTCAAAATTAAATTTAGGGAAATCTCTTGAAGCCAATACGCTCAATATAGCCAAATCAAAGAGTTACCTAACAACCATTTACCTACATAATAGTTGGGGGTGAAGCATTTCCTCTGAAACGATATTCACTTCGCCCTTATCCGTGACGTTCGGTCCGAAGTGATGAAAGTAAAAGGATTTTTAACTACAGAGTGTCGAGAGCACACCGAGTTATTGAGAATTCTTTTCTAGCTCAGAGATTTAGAATATTTTATGTTAGAATTCAACTATCTCCTGAAAACGCAGACAAAGTAATCATGGCAGCGTGTGTCTTGCACAACTATCTTAGAAATGATATCACTGTAGGAGACTTTGAGACTGGAGCCATCTGGAGTTAAATAATTTAACAACGTTTCGTCGTTTGGGAGAAAACATAAGTGAAAAGGTATCAAGTGTTAGAGATAAATACCGTGAGTATTTTCCAAATGTTGTATCAGACCCTTATTAACTGGAAGTAGTAAGAAGAGGAAGAACAACTGTGGACGACTAAAATGTTAAGAATATGTTAGGTAGCTTTTATTATATTCATACAAATTGGTTAAGTTAACAAAGTATTAATATATTTATTCTTATCCTTTATTTATTTATTCTTAATATTAAAAGACCAATTATGAAGTTATTTTATATATAGCATAGGCACCTATAGTGCTCTACAAATACTTGGTAATAATTACATTTTAATATTGTGTGTGATTTAGAGGTAAATAGTTGAAAAATTAAATGTAAAATTTACGAAAAATAAAATAAAGAGAAAATAAATAATAAGCTCATTAACACACTTTTTATTGAGTTTGTGAATATTGTAGATTAGGATGGTTGATTATCTGAGTTGAAGGGTGAGGTGAAAAGGACTCTGCAAAACTTGGCGGGTAAATAATTGGAATGTATTTGGTTGAGGTCACGGGGTAACAGATTTGGCAGGAATTGGTTGATTGTCAAAGAAGTTCTATGTCTGTCTTATTTACCAAATTAAAAATTTCCTGTTTAATCTCTGCCTGGTCCAACTCAGGGAATGTTGAAATGGTTTCCGAAATATCTTTAAAAAAATTATCATTAATTTTTTTTTATTTAGATGAACCTCATTGTTAATTTTTTCTCTTGATTTTGTGAAATTGGTTAATGCTGTAGTTATTGCACAAGGGACAGTTTTTTTTTTCTACGTATTTGAATTTGATTATGTTGACGGGGATAGAGAAGGCGTTTCAGCAGTGGCCAAATCCTCAACAACTTTAACTGGATTATCTTCCTCGAATTGTGCATTTGTCTGAGTTCTGTAACAAGATATCCAGGAATACAATTTACAGTCATACAAAAACCTAGTTAGTCAATTGATATAGTAAATCGAACGATTTTAATAAAATTAATGTGTAATATAACTAAACATGAAATATGACTCCTTCTTTTTCTTGAAAGCGATAGTAGTTAGAAAGAGGGCTTTCTATTACACCGAGAAGAGATGAGTTGAGTCGGTCTATGTCCATGGGCTTTAAATTACAGAAGAGTACCTTATGTCACTGTTATTCTGCCCCTCCTCCCTAGATTCCATCCCGTACTTTCCTCCCAGTCTTCTCTTACCATGGCCACCAATCGCTCCTACCCCTCCTCCCAGTCTTGTACCACCAGCCTTGATATGCACAACTTCCAGTCCCCATCCTGTACTTTCACCTCCTTTGACTTTCTGAGAAAGAGGTAGTCTGTCTCGATCATGACCATGTTGATCCAATCCATGCTCTCACCACCCACCACGCTTATCAGTCTCCCCTCAACACCTTAAACGTTGAGACCATTCATTATTTATCACTGTACATTTAAAGTCTGAAATGGGGATACTTTCTAAACAAGTAAAACTCTAAACGTACTCTGATAAGTGAATTCTGTTGCAATTTTCTTGATCTCATCATAAGCTATAATGTTTTTGTCAAATAATGGTCCACTTTAAACCTACCCTTGTAGGCTAGCCTAACCACTACCTGTTAATCATCTACACAGTTTGAACCTGAATGTTAACCGTTAAAGTTTGAACCTGTCAATAAATCTCCTTTCCCTTACATAGAATCTATTTACATCACTAGAATGGTTAAATCTGGTTTACAAAAATGGAGGAAGGGAAAAGGTTTAAATCATTAACTTGCTCAGTTTCAAGGCTTGGTTAGTTTTTAAAAAATGTTATAAAGAGTGAACAACATATTAAAACGTTTAAAATAAAATAAATCTTATCACTTAAAAATTTGAACATATTAAAGATCATATCAATTAAATAGGTTGAACTTATTAAAAATCATATTGGCCAGAGTAGAGTATGTACAACATATTATTTACAACACATCATATACCCTGGTAATCACTGCTTTTATCTTGATGCTTTGAAAACTAGATATTTAAAAAGACTAAGTTTGAAAAGGAATGTGCCTACTCTGATGTCTGTTTCTGTCCGCAAAGAGAGGAATGATACCACGGTAATGTGTTTACGGTATCGGGTATAATGCTACGTTTATCGTCAACTGCAGATAATGCTACTCTATTCACTTTCGGCGTGTAAAGATTGTGTTGGATCGATCTAATTATAAGAGCCTCACGCACGAGTATATTCTCGTTGATTAGATAGTAACGATAGTAATTTAAACTAAGCTATCTCAGCTTCTGAACCCCTTTTGCAGTAGAATCATTCAAAGAAAGCTTCTATGATCTGTTTAAAATATTTGAATCATTTCGCCAAAAATATAGTTTGGCTTTGGCAGGATTTGACACGCAACTTTTAGGACTTTGAGGAAAGCGCGCTAACCACTAGATTATCTGATCTCATCACACTATATTGTGTTTATGTCAAATAGCTGTCCACTTTAAATCTACCCTACCTAACTTAGCCTAACAATTTTTTAACTAGCTATCTCGAAGCTAAACATCTCCGTGGTGGACAGAGAAAAGAGGATAAGTAAATAATTTGCTAAAATGAGCTATATATGCTATTCAACTAAAAATGTATCTTTATAAGTGCAGGAAAAAAGGAATAAGTCATATATACACCATTAATGCTCCATAGATATTTATATTAGTAATATGTCATAAACTTTAAAATATTTGTTCAGGCAAAAAGAAATATTCCGTATATTACCTTTTGCTTGATTTTAAGGAATAATAGTTTTTGCATGCAGAAGGAAATAAGTTGACTTGTTCCCTTTTGCTTGAACACAGTATATTAACCTTGTCAACAATTGGTATATTGCTGTTTTTAAAGTAAGAGTGTATCTATCTCTTTGATCACTATACACACAAATCTGCTGATTTTAACATTGCAAACTTAACAATTTTATATGATGTTTAAGATCATGACTTGTGGTTTACTGTAGTACTTTTCTTCATAATATTTAAAATATATGTTTTATTACCTACAATGAGTACAAGAGCCAATTTCATGAAGTAACTTAAAGCATCAATATATAAAGCAGACAAAAGTAAGCATTTTGTTAAGTTTTTTAATCTAAATATACAATAAATTATCCAATTTGGGTAAATGAAACTAACCTCACTTGTAAAACTATTACTTAACTGTCTTATTTTAAGGTTTTATATAATTTACTTCAACAATACACCACAATCCTGGTAAAACTCTTTCCTTATTTTAAATCCCAATTCAAAATTTTGCCTCTTATAAAATAAAACTTGTGGCTAGACCTAATAATCTAATACAAATAAACAAGGTGCTCTTCACAAAATATTGAAAGCTGCTTCTTTTCATTCACTTATTATGTCTTTATTTATAAATTGATTCAATTAACTATCCTGATTTGTTCCTACGACTATCATATCCTATCCAAAATTACCTTGGTTGTAAATCCACTAAACTACTGCCAAATAACCTTCATATAAAAATAATGTAAAACTATTATTAGACCAGAGTTCCATTATTGTAAAAATTCTAAATATAAATTACCAATTCAAAAATGTTCACTTCAATTTGACTAACATAATGTTTTCCACTCCGATTTAAACATATCTAAGAAAGTGAAAACACCATTGCGGTCAAAGCATCGGATGCTTATTATTAAGGTTTCAGGCTATATTCTTGGTTTAGAAAGACTTTTTGATTTACTTATGTATGTATTTATACAAAACCAACATTGTAACTTAATCGGCTTATGTTTGACCGCCAGAAAATAAACTAAATTCTAAGTTTCCATTTTAACAGATACTGATGTGTTACCCAACTATTTGAGAGGTACCACTCCGGGACCTTCCACTGGTGAGACATTTAACCTGAAAACTTCAGATGAGGAGGCAAGTATCAGTGCCCCATTAATTACAGCTCACATCTCCGTGAAAGGTGAGCCGAAGTCTATAATAGATGAGCCTATTTTGTTACTACCACCAGCTATACACAAAAAATGAGTATATTAATGATTCTGAAGAAGTAGCCACACATTATCTAAATCTATCAGAATGTGATGATGAAGATTTTGACCCTGATTTTATTATGAATCATAGTGATTTGGGAGAAACAAGTTATTCAAGTTCACAGTCTGAATCCGCTGCATTATCTCTAAAGCAAAGAAGGAACAATTAACATAATCACCCTGAAAGTGAGTATCATGAAGCAGCTATTTCAGAAACAAATAAACCTACTTTATTATATACACGCAACGAGAATCAAATTCAACTTAATGAAGAATACGTAGACTCTAGGTCACATTCTTTAGCTAAAAGTTTGGAAAGAAAAGCCAAAAGAACTAACTGAGAAGCTTATGTAACGACAAAAGGAAAATCTGTGCACCAAAAAGAACTACAACTATGGAAAGAAAATTGTGTAAAAAAATTCCTAGAGAAAATCACAGAAGAAAACAGAAAGATGATTTTCAATGACTACAGAGGTTTGAAAAGCTATAATCAGAGAGTAGCTTATGTTGCTGGGCTCATACAATGCAAAAAGAAAAAGTCAGCGGAAAAGGACAGACAATCCTGGGAAAATGAAAAATAGACAGTTTACTCATACTTACACATTTGAAGTCAATGGATAAAGATGTGAAGTATGCAAAAAGTGTTTCATGGCCACTTTGGATGAAACTCCAGAATTTGTTTACAATGTTATGCAAAACAAATCAAAGAATACAGCTGGGACTACTCAGAAAGACAAACGTGGGAAGCATGAACTGAAAAACAAAACCTCGTCTTCAGTTATCAATGAAGTTAAGAATCATGTTCTTTCATTCCCAGCTTATTAAAGCCACTACTCCAGACGGGAATCTGCACAGAAGTATCTCTCTGGAGATTTGAATTTAAATAAAATGTATGAAATTTACTTAGAGAAGCCAGTAGCTGCTAATCATATTTCAAGAAAAATCTACTCAAAATAATTCAAAACACTTAATTTAAAATTTTAAAAACCCTATAATTACACTTGCAACACCTGTGAAATGCTTAATATGCAGAAACAAATTGCTAATGTAAAATTAGAAGTTGATGAATAGAATCAAAACTGATCTAGCACCAAACTGAAGCAGATGGAGCAATCGACCAGAAAAGAGCAGATAAAGATTCAGCGAAATCGAAAAATAAAGAAAAGGTGTATTCCTTTGATTTACAACAATATTTCCCTACTTCATATTAAAAAACTTCTGTGATATTTTATAAGAGTCATTTGTATATTAATCTAACTATTTATGACTGTTCAACAGGCACATCTTATTGCTATATGTGGCACGAAGGAATTGCGGGAAGGGTAGGAAACGAAATTGCATCTTGTTTGTACAAACACATTCTTGAACATGCCCCACATAGGGGAGAGCAGATAACCTTTTACTCAGATACATGTGGTGGACAAAATAAAAATAATATGGTTGCTACCATGTTTCAGCTTGCTCGACAAAATCACTCAACTTTGAAACGTATCAATCACAAATTTCTTGTTAGTGGGCATACACATATGGAATGCGATACCGACCATGTAGCTATTGAACGCAAAAAGAAATACAGCAATATATTGGTATACCAACCTCATGATTGGTATCAATTGGTTCGAACTGTAGGGGGGGAAAACCCATTCCATGTTATTGAAATGGAAAGAATAATTTTTCAACAACGGTCTGCTTCTGAAGGGACATATTTTTCAAGTACGAAAATTAGATGAATATGGTTTACGTTTTCTTTGAAGGCCTGTGAAGTGGCTCTGCTATGAATAAATTGATGTGGTGGGCTTCAAAACTATTCTGAGTAATGAATAACCTTTCAAAAAGATTTCCTTCAGAAGACGATGCTGAAATGTGCATACCGTACAGTTGGAACTTGCTTACAAAGGGCCACACCCTATAAGCAAGGAGAAGAAAAATTATCTTCTATCCATGCTTACACTGATTCCACAGCTGTTTCGTCAATTTTATATAAATTTGCATGTACAAGAAAACTTTAGGGATGTAGATCCTGACATTAACAGGTCTGCTTTATCTGATATTGAAGATGACTGAACTTTGTTGAGGATACTGACAACTGTTTTTACCATTGGATTATATCATTTTAGAATAAATATCTTTAAAGGTGGTTATTTTATTCTTACAAAATATGTTTAAATCTCATGAGTAAAATAATTTGTAAAAAAGATACTATAGTAAAAATAGAGTTTATGAGTGTATATATGAATTTGTTTATTATTTTCTAATAATTTTGATTTGCCCGGATTAATATTAATTAATCTGAAATTTTTAATCATAATATATATATATATATATATATATAAACATTTTAATTTTTAATAGGATTAAAATAAAACACTGTAATGAGTATATTCTGCATTATAGGAATTCAAAAGCTGTGATTTCATTTCCAGCAAAAGGTAATAAGTCAATTATATTAGCTAAAGAATTATCTAAGAACTAAATATTAAAAATTATATATTTTCTGTGTAAATTCTTTAATGAGCACCCAAAACTAGTTATAGAATGACTACAAGAAGTATTTTAGTTAATCATCTCGATTTAGGGCATATCAAGGAACATTTGAATTTGAATAACTCAAAACTATGATGTTTGACTTGTTCCCTTTTTCCTGCCAACCACGGATCTTATGTCTAGTCGGCTATAGTCTATCTGCATATCCATTTTAAAAACTAACCGTCCTAAAGAATTTGTACTTTATAAATAATCACGACATGTTATAATATCCAAGATGTCTGACCTATCATACAAGTAGCAAATGTAGTCTCCAATACTGTCATTATTATTATTATTATTATTATTATTATTATTATTATTATTATTATTATTATTATTATTATTAGCACGTCTTACTACCCGTTCGGGTTATACGCACTTACGCTAATGTGTAATGTTGGGGTGATTGTGAGATGAAATGGAGGACCTACAGTTTAACGTGGGATCCGAGCCACGGTGGAGACCTGGCATTCCCCACATTCACAAGATGTCTTGTCAGAGGTGAAGGAAGAGTTTGGCATTCAGAAAAATGTGTGCCGGGACCAAGAATTAAACCCCGGACGCCCAGCACAGAAGTTTGGCACCTTACCCCTATACCTCCAGGTCACCCTCCCCAACATTGTCACACACCGATGGGTCGTGCATTAGTGGGAAAATCCCTGTTGCAAACACCACCTTAAACCGACTCCTAAGCAATGTGTTCAAGTCTTACTCATCACTTATCGAGATATCTCTAAAATCTCTAGGCATTGGTCGATGCACATTAGTTACGCTTTGATGTAACCGTGTATTAGATATATATAGATGCATTACACTCTGTCACTGAAAAAGCAGACCTTTTAACTACCGCCTCTTGAAGAATCTATCATCTAAACGTCGAGCATCTTAGACCTTTAACTTACACATCTTAAGGTTAAACATCGCGAGTCTACCATTACAAGTCTGATTATTCTTTTACCAGATTAGGTGTAAAATAGACTAATAACCATTAAAGATTTGTTTTAATTTATTCAACTGAAAATCTAAACATTTTAAACAAATCATACAAGCTCTCTTTGAATGGTTCCACTATCGAGCATTAAATGTGCAAAATGTTTAAGGCTGAAAAACTATACTTTTTAAACCAATCATAGAAGCTCTCTTTGAATGGCTCCTCTATGGAACATTAAATGTGCAAAATGTTGTATTCTAAAAAACTATACTTTTTAGACAAATCATAGAAGTTGTCCTTGGATGGATACGCTATGGAACATTGAATGTGTAAAATTTTTAGGGAACACTGTACTTTTTAAACAAATCATAGAAGCTATCCCTGAATGGGTATTCTGTGAAAGGGTGCAACCTTCCCCCCCTTTCCTGTACTAGGGTGAGGATGACTGGAAAATCAGGCGAAATGGCCTAATTTTAATAACATATCTTTATTTACCATAAACAATGAAAAGGTACACATTATAGAATATCAACAAACATAGAGCGTGAAGCGCGTCTTCTTTCCTAACGAGAAGTAGTTCCATTTAGATGATGGAGACCATAACTCAACAATGCAACAATATGCGACGAACATAATTAAACATATCAGACAAAAATCCTACTAGACTTATATCAAAGTCTATGGTCCTAGGTTCGAAGAACGTCCAATCCAATAAGGTGATCTTTAAAGTTTATGATATTCAAAGGTCCCGCGTAACACACAGGCGTTAAGCGCTCATAATCCCCAACAAATATAATGTTATACAAAAATAACTACCAATAGTGGACCAAGTACCAATCTATCCTATTAGTGTCCTGTCTCCAAATATAATGTAATCTACCCAGACGACAGCTAATCCTAAGCATACTCATAAATAAATACTAGATGGGAAGAAAGAGCAAGACGCAGAGTTTTACTTTGCGTATTCAATAGAATGTAAATATACCAATTAGGCCAATAGGCGCAATAAATAGGGCTGGAGCCCAAGAAGACGGCAGAAAGGCGACGAAATTTTGACAACAGCGAGAAGCGCATGACGTAGTAAGTTTACATATTCAAACTAAGATTAGGTGAGCAGAACAATAATTTAGAAAGTTTTCCCCTATTACGCTGAAATATAATTTAGATACAGGCAATAATAATAATAATAATAATAATAAGCCCCTGCCCTACGTCGCCGTTCTCACCTCGATAAGCTGGTGGTGTAATAAGTGACCATAGACCACCAGCGCACCACTATATATACAAAGCTAAAGTTGACGGAGAGGGGGAGGGACGCGAGGAGAGGGAAGGAAGGAGAAGTGAGAGAACGAGATGTCGAGATGGGCCGAGCAACGTGTCGAATAGCCTAGAACCTTGACGTGGCCTGAAGAAGCAACTATCTTCCTTTGTTTCTCGCCAGTCTCGGGTTGACGCTAGGTGGCGCCTTTCGAACGCTCCGTCAGTCTATTAGGTGGTTGTTTGGAGTGAGTTGGTCGGTGCTAGTGCCGTGTGTTGCAGCTCGTCTTGGAGGTTCGGTGAGTGTCCCCCATTCGATTAAGCCATAACTCGTAAGTTGTTACATCTGTCTTGTAACTTGTTACAAGGTGTTCAAAAGAGTGCTCTGATATTTCTCAGTTTAAAAGACTATCGTTAATGTCTAATCGACGAGAATATACTCATGTATGAGGCTCGTACACTTAGATCGATCCAACACAATATTTACACGCAGGAATGGAATTGAGTAGCAGTATCTGCAGTTGACGATAAACTTCACATTATATCCGATACCGTAAACACATTACCGTGGAAACATTCCTCTATTCGCGAACAGGGACAGGCATCAGAGTAGACACATTCCTTCTTAACTTTAATCTTTTTAAACATCTAGTTTTCAAAGCATCAAGATAAAAGCAGTGATTACCAGGGTATATGAAGTGTTGTAAATAATATGTTGTAAATACTCTACTCTGGTCAATATGATTTTTAATATGTTCAACTTCTTTATTGATATAATTTTTTTTATATATTCATCTTCGTTATATGTGTTTCATTCTTCATACACAAATTAATAAACCAAGTCTTGAAAACTGAGCAAATAAATGATTTAAACATTTTCCTTTCCTCTTTTTTAATAAACAAGATTTAACCAGTCTAGTGATGTAAACAGATTATATGTAAGGGAAAGGAGATTTATTGACAGGTTCAAACTGTGTAGATGATTAACAGGTAGTGGTTAGGCTAACCTACAAGGGTAGGTTTAAAGTGGACCATTATTTGACAAAAACATTATAGCTTACGATGAGATCAAGAAAGTTGTAACAGAATTCACTTATCAGAGTGCATTTAGAGTTCTGCTTGTTTAGAAAGTATCCCCATTTCAGACTCTCAATATGCAATGTTAAAAGATGAATGGTCTCATCGTTTAAGTTGTCGGGTGGAGACTGGAAAGCGGGGTAGGAGGTAAGAGGATGGATTGGATCAACACGGTAATTATTGAGACAGTCTGCCACTTGTTCAGGAATTCGTAGGAGGTAAAAGAACAGAATGGGGACTGGAAGTTGTGCAGCTCAAGGCTGGTGGTATGAGACTGGAAGAAGGGTAGAGGAGCGATTGGTGGCCATGGTAAGAGAAAGCCGGGAGGATAGTACCACATGGAATCTAAGGAGAAGGGCCAGAAACACAAGGACATAAGGTACTCTTCTGTAATTGAAAGCCCATGGACAGACCGACTCAAATCTTAAACATACGTTTTATGGGGCATCACTCATTTACTTAAGCTCTTTTCTGTGTAATAGAAGGCTCTCTTTCTAACTACTAACGATGTTTGAGATATTACATTTGATCTTCAAAACACTATTTTTAATTTTTTTTTGCTGCTTGTCCTCTCGTTTTTCTTCTATGCAGAACTCTTCTAAAGTGGGCACGCATTGTCAATTTAGATTCACAATCTTCAACTGAAACCAAATATTAGATACAGAAATTTTATAATATGCAATTTTATTGCGTTCATACTATTGGTCTTAGAAACATTCCCATAGTAATTTTTGGAAATTAAAATTCTTATCGTATTAGATATATTTCTATTGTTTTCTGATTTAATTCTGGACTCTACATAATGTGTCATTCTGCTTACCAGGTAATTTTTAAAAAAAATATTGTTTAAGTAAGGATTAGGGGGGTAGCTAAGAGGAAATACACTTGTGTGAAAGAAGAGTATTTAATCATAGCGAAAAATAAAATGTATAAGCCACACTTGGCCGAGATTCGAACCTCGGCGCTGGCTATACAAAATATTGCAAGATTGAGGCCAATACATGACCACTTATGCAGGCTATATATTATTTCATTTTAACATTTCAACTATTTTCAATATACATTATTTCTGTGAGATACAGTATTAATATATTATGTTTTTACTTCAATCTAAACAAAATCCATTAATATTGGTTTAATACAAATAAAATTACCGTTAAAAGTACACATATAAAATGTTAATGACAAATTTAAAATAAATTGTTTAAAATAGATTGGCTACCTCAATTTTTTAAATTATTTTTTTGCCAGCAGTGTCTTTTTACCCGTTCGGGCTATACACTTATGTACTAATTGCGCTAGGAATAAGTAAGGTTATATTTAAAGGAAGTACCCGCATTTTTGTAGAGGGAGAATGTAAAACCATTTAGGGAAAACCACTCTTAGTACACCCTACCGAGATTCGAACCTCTAACTGCCCATCTTGGGGGTAAGTGGGTTAGACCACGCGGTCACCGAAGCGGTTTACCTAAATTTAAAGGAATGTGTTAGTAGGGTATAACATAATATTTAATGTTGCTTAATGTCTTTAAAAAGTCGTTACTTACTTCTTGCAATCAGTTTTTCCGCTAGGCCCCTATCTCTTTCCAAATATTTTATTTTGTGAGATTATTATCATAATCTTTATGCTACAAATTATATAAGTATTCATACTCTTGAACCAACATATTGAGTTTTCTTTATCCAGCACTACTTGCCGACGCACTCGCCCTAAATAATTTAGTACGCTCTACGCTGTACTTTCATTAATGAGAGTTTGAATTGTTTTTTAGTTACTCGAAGTAATAGGAAGCTTGGTCGGCGACGTTCGTTTCTGTTAAGAATAATAGTGACGTCACTCCAGGCAGCCAATGATAATGCGATTTGCGAATAACTAGTGATGTAGATCTAACAAGACGAGAAAAGAATCTCTCGTTGTCAACTTGTCTTATACCATCGTCAACATGGAGTACGTAAAGAGAACTTATGATCGCTTTACTGTCAATGAGAGAGAAATATTATTCGGCCTTATTCATTCTAAATCAGCTGTCATTGAAGATAAGCGAACTTCGTTTTCGGTTTTAGTGGCAAAGAAGAAAGCTTGGCAAGATATCGCAGACGGCTTCAATTCTTATCCTAATGTGACACATGTAAGTACAGACTGTACGTTTCGGAAGTGTTAGGTTTACTTACATTTTGATGCATAAAAACATAATGAATTTACTTTATTTAATCGTACATTATAATTATTTGATAAAAATAACCATAAGTCTAAGCCAAAATTCTTAATACACTGGTATAAAACTGTTAACACAACTTGTTTACAGTCAGACCTGGGCCTATAAAGCATTATTAATTTTATTTTTCAAAGTAAGACCAGCAGCAGGGCTATTATGACCACGACAGAAAACGTATTTGCGGCCGTTAGCAGAGAGACGCTAGACTTTGCGTCAAACGTTATTATGGCCGACCACTTTGCCAAAGCAAAGGTCTTGCGAGCACAAATATTTTCCTAGTAGAGTGACGCTAAGTTGCGCAGACATTTTACTTGTCCTTTGGTTTGCGTTACAATGTTATGTTTGTTAGGTTTTGTAATTTATTAGGTGTTTTGTGTTACCCGATTTAAACTTGCCATATCATTAGCCCAATATAATAATCTCAATACGTTTTTGTGTGTGTTTCATATAATATAACTTTAAATAAGTATATAATAATAATATAGGCCAAGAGTGGGGATAGTACGCTTACACTGAATGTTAAAAGAATATTTTCTTTGTAACATAACACTCTCATAATGCATTATTATTCACGATATACACATGATAATTGGGACATTCCAATATTAAGATTGTTTTTAAGTTTTATAGTAGGTGGAGGTTAGTTAGGCTTCAATATATTTGGGATGTTAGTAGTAAGATGTTGACCCACCTTATCGGTGATGGCAGTCTGGCTCTACACTAAACTAATGTGTTAACCAACTACGCCACTGAGGTGTGTAATGCTGTAATTGTAAGGTATATTCACTAAATAAAGGATTATCCCATATATAAATAGAAACTAATTATTACTTAATTTAAATTAACACTATTTAATAATATATATTTTATTTTAAGAATACTCTTTCTTGGGTGTTGGTTGAATATTGAAGTTTGTATATAAGGTATTTTTCAGTTCAAGTTATTAATAATATATTGCCAGAAATCGGAATCCACACAATATAAAGAATGAATTTTAATTGAATCTACTAATTTATGTTTAAATTTGTTTAACCTTTTCTCTAGTATTGCTAGGCTTTGAATTAAAATTAGACTATGGTAGTTGTCGGCTTCTTCCTATGTAATAGAGCATTAACATTTTTCACTGGGACAAGTTAAAGCAAAATAAAAAGTAAAGTAAATCCTTTTTGCCGTAATATTTCGTGAGATTCCTACTTAATTTCATATTCTCTGGGATGATTTAAAATGTCATTAAGATCTCATGAAATTTCGAGTGACCTGGCAACATTGACCAAGACGTTAGTCTCTTTGGTCTAATTTTCCATTGGTGGGG
The DNA here is from genome assembly GCA_901482245.1 of Timema douglasi. Classification (NCBI taxonomy): domain Eukaryota; kingdom Metazoa; phylum Arthropoda; class Insecta; order Phasmatodea; family Timematidae; genus Timema; species Timema douglasi. The sequence continues at coordinate 21,664 of CABEEJ010005221.1, forward strand.
AAGTTGGGCTTTGAATCCTAGCTGGATGTGATGAGTGATTTTATTTTTCTAAAGGTTACTTTCCCGCTACACAAATCCAAATTCTATAACTCAACCTTTATCACCTATTAGTGTAAAACTCGTGGAAACACCAGTTGACAAGACAATAAAAAGGTAGGCCTAATCTGTATGAGATGCTTCAACAAAGCTTTAATAATGCAATCCTATTTAAACTGAATTGTACATAGAGTAGTAATTACTATCCACATTAATGTGAGTTGTAGGCCTATGAAATATTGCAGCCAAGACTGGAAATAACCAAAATAGGTCCTAGCTTAATGTTTAGGTCTAGGTTTTTTAATCATAAAAGGTTTACCAAATCTGTCTAAAACCAATAATTAGTAGCTAGACCTAGTTATCATGAAGTGAATAAATTGCAAACAACTCATTATAAAGAAATATACTATCCTTATATTCTTAATCACTTAACTAAAGTCTTAAGAATTCCCTTTAAATAAAATATACATTTTATTATTTTTAAAGATCCAAACTACCCTCCCGTTCACTTTATTATGAACTCAGAAGGCCGGCTGGATATAAATGCCCATTTTTTTTTGACATTAAGTTATAGAAAATATGTGTAAACACTATTTTTGATAGTCCTTGAAAGATTTCATCAACTTTAAATAAATGGTGCAAAACTCCGCACGGACTTTCTTGCTCTATTGTTTGAAAATTGAGATATTTACTCAAAACTCGTAATATATGTGAAACGAAATAATATACACTAGCAAACCTAAGCATAAATTGCACTATACTTAGGTAAAACATTTTTTGAGTCCTAGTTTAAAATTTTATAATTTTATTTTTAAACAATGTCCTCATTTTTGTGTTTGGACCATTACAAATTCTCGATTTTGGGTTCACAAGGGTCAATATTTTGTATTAAAATTTTGACTTCGGGTTAAAATTGTTTTAACATTTTACTAAGTGTTTCACATCTTCAGGTCATCACATTGCTATTCAATTCCTCATTTATAAATTTTGACCAATAAAAAATTTAAAAATTGACTAAAGAGTATAAAATGAAGGAGATAGATCAATGTTGCATTATTATATTTCTTTATAATGAGTTGTTTGCAATTTATTGACTTCAGGATAACTAGGTAAAACTACTAATTCTCAGTTTCAGATGTATTTTGTTAATCTTTTATGATTAAAAAACCTAGGCCTAAACCAAACCGTATGTAGGCCTAAACATTAAGCTAGGACCTATTTTGGTTATTTCAGGTTTTGACTGCAATATTGCATAAGGCGTACAACTCACATTAATGTAGATAGTAATTACTACTCTATGTACAATACAGTTTAAATAGGATTGCAATTATTAAAGTTTTGTTGAAGCATCTCATACAGATTAGGTCTACCTTTTTATTGTCTTGTCAACTGGTGTTTCCACGTGTTTTACACTAATAGGTGATAAAGGTTGAGTTATAGAATAAAAGTATTCAGATTTGTGTAGAGGGAAAGTGGGAAAAACTTTAGAAAAATAAAACCACTCATCACACCCAGCAAGGATTCAAAGACCAACTTTCCCGCCATTGGGAAATTAGATCAAATAGACTAACGTCTTGGTCAATAGACTACTAACATCTCAAATATGTTGGAGCCTAACTAACCTCCACCTACTATAAAACCCATGAACAATTAATCTTAATATTGGAATGTCCCAATTATTTGTGTGTTGATGGTGAATATTAATGCATTTTGACAGTGTTATGTTGCAAAGGAAATATTCTTTTACCATTCATTCTTGGCATTCATTTTGATATAGGCCTATTTAAAGTTAGATTATATGAAACCCACACAAAAATGTTTTGAGAATTTTATATACGGCAAATGAGATGTCAAGTTTAAATCAGGTAACACAAAACACCTAATAAACTACAAAACCGAGCATACATAACCTTGTACACAAATCAAAGGACAAATAAAATGTCGGCGCACCTTAGCATCACTCTACTAGGAAAATATTTGCGCTGGCAAGGACTTTGCTTTCGCAAAGTGGTCGGCCATAATAACTATTGATGAAAAGTCTAGTATCTCTCTGCTAATGGTCGCAAATTCATTTTGCTTTGTGGTCATAATATCGCTGCAAAATTGTGTCTGAATAGTCAGCCCTTGTGCACTATATTTGCTAAAAAAAATTGCAATGGCGTCGTTTTAAAGTTCAGAAGTCATTTTGTTGGTTGAATTCTCTTAAAAGTGTGCTGATGCACCCTTTACAGTGCACACTTTAGTTAAAATAACATTTTAAATGGAATCAATAAACTAAATGGTTAAATGAATAATTTTAATGCTGTGTAATTCATTCATTTACGTTTGTCAATAGGCTAAAATTATTTCTGTAGCATAAAAATCTCTTATTTTTAGTAAATATATTTTTTAGTTTAAAAAATGTTCTTTAATTATGGATTAGTTTTTATTTATATAATAGTTTAATAACAGGAAAATAACCAGTTTTTTTTTATAAGGGAGAAACTTTAGACATAACTAGGCCTAGCATTTTCTTAAATAAAATATATTCATTTCTCCTAGAACTGCAATAGCAAATATATAATAAAGTAAATAATTGGTCCTCTCCAAGACATGACTAGGGCTGTATTCAAATAGTCTAAGGCTCCCTAATCAGACCCTTGAGTTTTAGACTTGATGCAGTCTTGATGATTTTACACTTCTCGCACTGTTCATAGCGAAGACTGCATTAAACTCTTCGAATGGCAACAACCTTATTTAAAATGGCGGAAAATGTAAGTCAGTGCTCTAGCGGACGAAACGATAATACTAAAACAATTGCCAGTCAAACACCGCAATCGACACTGTGAGAACAGCGCACGGCTAGTAGCCTTCATATCCATGGCGACCATGACCTCGAGAAGACTGCATAGGTATTGTCCCTGACTATTCCGGCAGATCTACACTTGGTCACGTGATTGCCAATGCAGCTATCAAGGGCACGAGTCAAGGCGATGCCACAAAAGTAGACTATTCGGATACAGCCTAGGCTTACCATTTCTTTTAATGAGTGTATATTTGGTTTAGGTCTACATTTTCAAGCACTTAACTAAATAAATCAGCACTTTATTCAGGCATAATCATAGAATTTTTTCAATAAAATGTTTATTTGGTTTATTTAGCTACATTAGCAAACATTTTAAAGTCTCCATTTATTGTCTATTCCTAACAATTAAACAGAATAAATATTATTTGTATCAAACAGCGACCAGCACCCCAGCTAAAGAAATGTTGGGAGAACGAGAAAGCAAGGAGGAAGAAAATCCTTACCGCTAAATCTCGAAGGAGAATGGCGACTGGTGGTTTTACACCTGGGGAGTCCACAGACCTTGAGCTGGAGGCAATCCTTAGCACTCCCATTGCCTACTTTGTGGAAGGTGCTGTGGATTGCGATACAGTTTTACCTCCAGCTCCGAGGCCTGAGGAAAGTAGTGCAACCACCAGTAGTGCACCAGAGGCAGCAATCCCTGGTGAGTATTTGCATAAGAATATGTTCAGTGGGTTGTTTTGTAAATAAATTTTCTGTAAAAACTACTCTTTTTTTTATTTGATAATTGATTGCATGATCCAAAGAGCTTGAACTCATTTATAGGATTATGGATTTATAATAATGAAATTTTACATAGGTTTGAATTTTAAAAGACATTACAAACATTTGATCACTAAACAAAATCAAAACAAAAAAAAGTATCAAAATATACTAAACATAATAGACAGCAGTACAATGTGACAGATTAAATAACTTTGAAATATGTGTAATACTATCATTGAGTACATTTTATCAATAAACATAAATAGGCCTAAAAAATTAATAAACAATAAGAATATCCCTTGAAATAAGGATGAAAATTGAGGAAAATTAATTAGTATTATTATAATAAACAAGGCGTGAATATATTCAGGAAAATAATATTTACTGAGAAAACATAAGTTAAAATCATAATTGAAATATATGTGATTATATTTAGGAATACATTTTATGTATAAAGGTGAGAGAGAAGTACGTAATTAAAATAAGGGTGACCTGGTGGTCTAGGGGTAAGGTGTCAGACTTCTATGTTGGCGGCCGGGGTTCAATCCTCGGTCCCGGTAAAGATTTATATCTGATTACCAAACCCTTCCTTCACCTCTGACAAGACATCTTGTGAATGTGAGGAATGCCAGGCCTCCACCGTGGTTCGGATTCCACGTTAAACTGTAGGTCCTTCATTTCATCTCACAATCATCCTACCATTACACATTGGCGTAAGTGCGCATAACCCGAACGGGTAGTAATACGCGGTGCTAATAATAATAATAATAATAATTAAAATAAGTGTAAAAAAATAGCTAATAAATAATAAGAAAGTTGCTTTGATATAAAAAATTGAGGAACATAAATTATTATTATTACAATAATAAACAATTTAGGTAGGTATGTTCAGGGAAAAAATAATAGATTCTAAAATGTTTATTGTTTACTGTAAAGGTTAGTTTACTGAAAACCTGTTTTAGAATATTTGGTTCCAAACTATCATTTACTTTATGAGAAAGTTTGTGCATTTGTGTTGTACCATTTATTTTTCGATATGCAGCTGATAGATTAGATTGACTAAACACCAAACAGTGAGTAGAGGCTATTGAAGAAAAACAAAGGGTGTGCGAACCGTGGCATTAACTTCATCTGACCTGCCTCACTGGCAGAATGTTCTAAGGCACTACTCTCGCTGTAGACTTGACTTCCAAGGACGGAGAGATCGGGGTTTGATATATGTCGGGTGATTTTTCCTAAACGGTTTTCTAATCTTCTTTCGCCCAACTGTGGGTTTATTACCTCTAAAATGTTTCCTTTCTCATCCTTATCCTATTGGATTAATTATCATACATGTTTATAACATGGACAGGTTGTCATAAAAGTTATTTTTACTAGGAACATATTTTGTTTGTAGGTGACTCATCTTCAGTTCTTGTGCTAACATTACCACAGGACACCATTCCTAATGCCTTGCACACGGCTGCCAGCGGTCACACTGAAGTGCCAGCTTCCTCTTCAACTGTAAATACCCCTGCATCAAGCAAATTGAGCAAGGGTGTTGCAATTGAGAGGGATGTAGAGCAACATTTGAACCGAGGCACTGCAAACTCCCTCGAAGAGAAACTTCGGATTCAAGCCGCGCGACTAAAGTGTGCTCAGCTTCGTGCGGAAAATGAGCGATCGGCTAGGATGGAGAAGGAGAGGCTTGAAGCCGCGGTACAGGCTGCAGCACACAAACAGCAGCTTCATGATCAGCTCATGAATCACCAAAAGCAGCTGTTTGAGAATCAGAATGAGCTGCATAAGCAGCTCATGCTGAAAGAAAAACAGCAGCTGGAACAGCAAACTGAGCTACATAAGCTGCTAATGAAGCATAAAAAGGAGGAGCATGAGCTGAAATTGAAGCTGTTGCGGGATACAGCCATGGACAATATCTAGTGTGGTTCTTTGCCATGATTATTGAAAACGAAGTGTACTTGCTCTTTAACGCTGGAATGGATAAGGCTGGAAAATATTCTTTTTTTCTAACTATTTGTATGTTTTGTCCAACATGGAAATAGGCCTCCTGGGAAATCGCCATGTAAAAAAAAGGATTAACGCATCCTGCACAGTACCACATGAGTTCACACTCTATGGTGATGCGGAAAGCTGTGTCCAATCCCTGTTTCCCTCTTACTCTTTCAAAGCAAATGTAGGTATATTACCTCTAAAAGACTTCCTTCCTCGTCCCTGCCACTTTAGAGTAATTATATATTATGAATACAACCAGAATTTATATATATTTAATTATTGGTCAAACACTCGTAAACTAGGCAAGGAGTTAATATTTCACCAAGGAAAAATGATTATTTTAGGTGTGTACATTTCAAATCTTTGGCAGAAAGGGGTGTCCTCTCTCATTTATAGCCCTCCCGACTCCCTATGCATGCCTGCCTGCCTGCCTACATTCAACACTCATTAAAATCCAATCCTTTGATTTGTTTTAACCAATTTAAAATAAAATCAAAGGTAATGTCGCAAAGAGAAATCACTCATTGTTAATAAGAAACATTTTACTACATTTTAAAGATTTTAATTGGTATCATTTATTCCAATTAGAATTGATTATTTGATCTGATATACGTGTAGGGACACTTGTTTATAATTAAACTTGTTATATAAATATATTTGTAAATTGAAAAATGACACCTAAATCAGGAATCAAACCTGAGACTTTTGGCACAGCATGCCATCCAGGAAACTTCACGTGCTTGTGGTCCTTCTTACCTGCCTTTAGTACATTGATTGTGAATGCATGGAAGTATGCAAACACTTGTACAATTAATTTTACGTGAATAGAGAAACTTATATATGAATCTAGATATGGATATATTCTGAAACATGCAGGATATTTCCGTCGCCTATGATTCACTATTCATGTACACTCATTTGCTTACTTCTTTTGTACTTCTTTTGCACTTCTGGTCGATGACCTGGCGGTCTAGGGGTAAGGTGTCAGACTTCTATGCTGGTGGCCGGGGTTTAATCCTCGGTCCCGGTAAAGATTTATCTGATTACCAAACCCTTCCTTCACCTCTGACAAGACATCTTGTGAATGTGAGGAATACCAGGCCTCCACCGTGGTTCGGATTCCATGTTAAACTATAGGTCCTCCATTTCATCTCACAATCACCCTACCATTACACATTAGCGTAAGTGCGTATAACCCGAACGGGTAGTAAGACACGGTGCTAATAATAATAATAATAATAATAATAATTTTGTACTTCTGGAAAAATGTTATTTAAAAATTTCATACATGTTTACAACATATTTAGTTGATATGAATAAAGTTTTAATACCAATTGAAACTAACAAATTTTATAATTCTTTACACTTTTTTTCCCCTTTCCCTAGTTGGGCTTTCTTCATAAAATTTACTCTTAATAGTTTATTTTTCCTTTTTTTTAGTTTTATCAATTTTCTTTATTATAAAATTATTTAGCCATTGGGCCACCTCATTTTTAAACACAATATACAAATAAATTTTTAAGAATAATTGTTATGGCTATTTACAATCTCGAGTCCATTCATCATAGGACTGATTGTAACTGACAGTATCTCAATAATGTTAAAAAGTGAAAAGAATAAAATATAGATTTTTTTTTTTTGTTAAAAGTCTAGACTGGCAAAAGTGACACCAACTCAACATAGGTTCTTGCAGATCATGTGGTTTGGCAATTGGTTACATGAGAGTGGATCTAGTAACTTTTGTTATTTGTCAGTTACCACCATCTCTATGGTGAATGGACTGTGTGTTATTGTATCTGTGCAGGCTAAGCTGTCATCTAGGCCTGAGGTTGACCAAACACTGACGACTAAACAGAGGGCTGGCAAGAGTTCTAGAAAGTGCTAAGTTTTGATTTTTAAATAATGGGCAGGATAAAATCAGGATTACAACCATTAACAACCCCCTAATCCCGATGAGCAAGGGTGTGTGCTACAAAGTTAACGTAATATAATTAAAATTTGTATACAACTATATGGAAGTGAGAAAGGGGGGTGGAGGTAATTTTATATCAAAAATGTAATGTGTAAAATGGAATGTGACCATTTAATTTAAAAAATGATGTTTAGAACCTTCTTATAATTTTACATACACACTGGGTGACCTGGTGGTCTAGAGGTAAGGTGTCAGACTTCTGTGCTGGGGTCCGGGGCTCAATCCTCGGTCCCGGCACAGATTTATCTGATTGCCAAACCCTTCCTTCACCTCTGACAAGACGTGTATTAATCACAACTTGTGAATGTGTGGAATGCCAGTCCTCCACCGTGGTTCGGACTCCACGTTAAACTGTAGGTCCTCCATTTCATCTCACAATCACCCTACCATTACACATTAGCGTAAGTGCGTATAACCCGAACGAGTAGTAAGACGCGGTGCTAATAATAATAAAACATACACACTAATACAATTTTTGTACTAACGTTTGTGTTTTTTAAGATGGACTTACACATACAGTACTAATGTGTCAAACTTACTATTTTGGAGTTTGACATAATATAACTTAAAACTAGTATTTTACTAGCAATAGTCCCTATGGTCTAAGGCATCACTCAAGTTTTAGACAAACCTGCTAGGAATGGGGTTCAATCCCAGTATGGTTCACTGAGGGCGGGTACCCCTCCGCCCCCCAAACGGTTTCCCACTCTCCTTCCAGGCAAATGGGAGTAGACTACCTCTTAAATGCTTCCTTCCTCATCCCTATCCCATTAGAGTAATTATCATATATGCGTAGAATCTGAACACTTAGTAAGACATTGCAATAAAAAGTAAGCCACTACCACCAATTCCTTCCTTCAAAACCAAATACCAATAAGTTTAACACAACCTTTATTATAGTAATCCAGTTCAAACTTTTGATAGTTACAAAAATGTGTTTTTATATAATAAATAAAATAATAGAATTTTGGAAACATAAAAGTAAAAATATACCAAGACACATTCAGTGTTTTTACTTTTATTTGTGATTTATGTTTCCAAAATTTTATCATTTTATTTATTATAGTTTGCTTAATGCATTTTATTTCATACATTAAATAGTGTTTTTGTGTATGTAGGTGTGTGAAAGAGCTACCGACTCTAATTTTTCACAGTTGCTCTTTTTTTTTTTTTTTNTTTTTTTTTTTTTTTTTTTTTTTTTTTTTTTTTTTAGGTCTTTGATTCCTGAAGTATGAACATAAAGTTGATATCAAAAATGTTTCCTCACTTTTCCTATGCTCCATTAAAGCAGTTTATTCTAAGAAACTTCCTTTGTTCTCAGTTTTCATATTGTGTGCAATTGAAAACCGTTTTATATTTGAAATGTTGACAGCTAATTACAATCAAGTTTTAAAAGGTGTATATTTTAGTTGAAATAGAATAATTAGCTAGTATCTCGCTAGTAGCATATAAAATTACAACAAATATAAAAGTTATTATTCTTATATATATTAAGGATCCTCTGTGGGGCTCCACAAAATACAGTTTTTTCTTGAGTATTGTTTCTAAAATGATTAGAATTAGGAGACATGACTTGACTACACCTCATTTTGTTGTTTATTTGCCTTTTTTGTGCAAAATGATTAAATATGTATTATAATGATTGTCTTTGTGCCTCTAGTTTATTAAAGCAACATTTGTTTTTGCATGAACTAAAAGTGTTTTTTTTAATTGTCATATATCATAACAATGTGACTTCTAATCATTGTAAATTTAACTGATCTTATTTTTTTTATTAAATCTGTTACCAAATCCACACCTTGTTTTTTTCTTTGGGTGAGGAGTAGCTTGAGAATTGAAATAAATGCATACAAAACAAGTGCTTTGATTTATTAATGTTATATAAACTCCAATTGTCATAGGAAGAATGGTAAACATTGATAATAAATTACTACCTATTTTATAAGTATTGGTGACAGCTGCATATCACATGACTTGACTTAAGAAAATGTGAAATTCAATCTAATAATATTTCTGTCAGATAATGTTCTTGGATTGTAGCAAAAAGTACAATAACATGGATATATCAGTGGTCTCATGGTCTAATGTGTCCATTGGACAAGATTGTATTTGAATCTAAGTTAGGTGTACTGAAAGTGGTTTTTCCTAAATAATTATTTTCACAAATCCATACTAATATAGGTAACCGCCTCTAAATTATACCTTCCTCATCCCTATGACATGTTAAAATATTAGTTGAATAGCAAGACTTAGTGAATAAAATACATTTTTAAAACATACCACACTTTTGTGTTAGTGATTGCTTATTGAATGGGAATACCCTGAGTTAACTGAAGCCAAATTTGAAGTTTTATTCAAGTCTGCCCGCTCAATATCGAGAATGCTTGTATTGCGCTAAATATTAGTCCGATGCCCCATTGTATCATAACTCTAGTATAAAAGTTAGTGCATTTATATATTTTCTTAAACCTTCTCACTGTTTTCTCCTTAAGTTTAAAAATAACCCCAAACATGATAATTAAACCGGGGTGTACCATGGCCCATGCATTAAATAGTGGAATTATGTCTGGGCTTGGTTATGGCACACAAGCCACACAACTTAACTAATGAAACAAATATATCCTATGTAAATCTTATTAGTAGCCAATAAAAAGTCCTAAACTAAACAAAGTAATAAGGACACACAATGAGGTGTTGAATTCAGGCAAACCTGGAGGTTGATCTTTCTTAATTTAATTGTTTTAACAACTACAGTCCCTCCCTCATGATTGAGTTCAATGTTGAGTTCTTACACATCCAATGAATACACTGGAGTTAAAAATGAATTCATATTTTATTAAATATACAAAGTAACCAAGATGAAAAATATGGCAAAATAACAATTGACAAAAACAAAGCATACCTAGTATGAACAAAAAGGTATTAATTGTACTTGCAAGGCAACTCTACAAATCCACTAGGAGTGCTGTACATGTAGACATTATTAATAGACACGACAATTTTTCTCAACACTCGCAGACAGTAGAAGTAAACAGGTTACTTATTTACACTTCAATGTTGCACAGATGATTAAAACATCTCAAAAGACCGATTTAGTATGTCTGCACACTGAATTCTTGATGGCACAAACTTGACATCATTGAAACCATCTTGATACTCCTCTCTAATGAAGTGGTAGCGTACATCCACATGTTAAGTTCGCTTGTGGTACTCTGGATTTTTCATCAGTTTCATGGCATTCTGGTTGTCAATTTGGAGTACAATAGAAGCTCCAACTGTTTCTTGAAGTTCTGATAGAAGGGAATGTAGCCAAAATATTTCCTTGACTGCGCAGGAGGCAGCAAAATACTCAACCTCAGTGGTAGAGAAAGTAACCGATCGTTTCATCTGACTTGAACAAGTCACAGGCCCTTTATTCAGCATGCAGATATAGCCTGATGTTGATCGACGGGTTTCAAAGTCTCCTGTATAATCCGAATCAAAATACACGATTAGGGGTTCAGGCTTTTGCAGTCTTCTATACTTGATTTCAAAGTTCGAATTTCCTTTGAGTTATTTTAGAATCCTTTTAACTGAGTTCCAGTGATCTTTGCTGTGGTTGTTAAGATATTTGCTGACTCCAGAAATTATATCGGGTCGACTTACAATAGCAGCAAAAATCAGATTCGACTGCCCCTCTGAATGTCACATCAACTGATTCTGATTCACTGGCTAACGGCTCAGCCGTACAGACGAATCTGGTGCATCTTTTCGATGTTCTTAACAACAAATATTTTGTATTGAAAACGCATGTGAATGAAACATTGAAATCATTAAAATCATTTTGACGTAGCAATCTGATACCATTTTGAAAAATGAGTTCTACGAGATTAAGTATTTTAAATAGAAATAACACGTAAAACATGCCAGTCAATAGGGTCGATATTCAAATAGCTGGTAGAAAATAAAAGAATAACAAGGGCCGCGAAGCAAGTATTTACTCGAGTGTCTTGAAGAAGCAATACTAGCTCCGTGGCTCAAGTAACTGTTGCCATCTGATGTGAGTATAAAGTATCTCCGATCACTGATATCTCAATCACCGATACCTTTGAGATCGAGTCACTGGGAGTATCAGTGATCAAATGGTATCGGTGAAAAAACCACAGCTAGTGATTTATCGCTTATCTCTAGTCTGTTCATCAAAATGTATTATGCACACGCGAGATATATCAACAGCAAATGAATCGGCTCGCTTTCAAGCAATTATCTGCTTTAGGAGCTTCATTGTTTTTAGGAAATCGGCGAAAATGAATACCTATGTTTTTTAGGTGTCTATCATGATTAATACAACCGGAAATCGCACAACATATCATTGTTACATTTGATAAAACTACACTGTCACTACACAAGTAAACACACTCTGAGACTGATGCATAGTAGAGATGGGCGATATATCACTGACTGTGATTTTCTCACCGATACCATTTGATCACTGATACTCCCAGTTACTCGATCTCAAAGGTATCGGTGATTGAGATATCAGTGATCGGAGATACTCGCAATACTCGAGCTACGGAGCTAGTATTGCTTCTTTTTCTAGACACTCGAATAAATACTCACTTCACGGCCTTTGTTATTCTTTTATTTTTTATTTTCTACCAACTAATTGAGAATCGACCTTATTGACTGGCATGTTTTACGTGTTATTTCTATTTAAAACACTTGATCTCTTAGAGCTCATTTATCAAAAACAGTATAAGATTGCTACGTAAAAATGACTTTAATAGTTTAAATGTTTCCTTCACATGCATTTTCAATACAAAACATT
>CABEEJ010005221.1:34169-52661 GCA_901482245.1 Timema douglasi
GCCAATTGTAACGTACACTGGAATGCCTTCACGTTGAGCGCCATTTTAATGTACTAACTTCACTTTGGTTTGAAGAATATATATATTACAAATAAATGTTTTCGAAAATAGATACTTTTGTATAAACTTTAATGGTATAATGTATTACATATCACTGTTGTTTGAAAAAGAATAATGGAAACCATTTAGGTAAAAACACCTTGGCCGTGATTCCAAACACAACCAAGCTAACATTATCAAACTATACGAGATTGATACACATCTCTCTCGTCTGCCGAAGAAGAGTAGAATGACCTGTCTACCAAGCTAGCGTCCTCTCGAGTCGAGCCGTGTGAACCCCGTAGTTCACACCCTCGAACCCAGACCACTCCTTGCTTTCTTTCCATCGACCAATGGGGTTAGTTTTTAATTAGCGCGCATTTAAGAAAACAGACGCGTTACTCTGCACCTGCTATTATTTTACTGCGCAAAAACAACCCGGAAGTAAAAACCTTGTTTCTGACACGTGCAGTTAAATAAAAGAAAGAAAAAAGAAACATGGCCGTAGTCTAGAAAAGATGAGTTTACATTATATTGACTGAAAAGAAGAAATAATATATTTACTTTAAAATATGATCTCGAGTATTAAAAAGACAGAAAAAATCGATATCATTACAACATTTGTTGTTAAGAGCAAAATTCAAAAGCAAGCTTACTAAGCAAATCACATTTCGGATTCTTTTTAAAAGTAGGCTACGAAAAAAAATCATTTCTTTTTTTCGGTGATCCTATCCCCAAAATCGCAAATAATGAATTAAAATAAGTAACAAAATAGAAAAAATAGAAATAAACCTTAATATTTATAATGCGTTAATGATCCTCATCATCCTATAGTCTAATCTAAAGTGTGTTTATATAATAATTGATTAAATATTTTCTAGCATCTTTTAATCTAATGCTTCAGTGCTGTGGTTATGAGTTTTATTCCTTTATATTTAAATAGGTTTATTTGCTTCTAATAGATGTATAGCTCATCTACTATTATATGTACGGTATTTAAAATAAAATAACACTACAATAATATAATATATGACCTGCTTTCAAAACGTTTTCTAAACAAATCACCAATATGTTATGTTCATTTTTAATTTCACATAAATTTTAATTGTAGTGAAATAGATCACTAAATAAATTACACAATTACCAGAGTTTCTCATAGTACGTAAAATAAGTTAATATTGGTATTCAAGTCTAACATAATGTTTGTTGGACCACTAATTTTGCCCAAATTACATAACATTTCACTATAAAATACTAAATAACATATTTTATTTCTCTATTTTTCAATAGTATTAAACTTCTTATGTAACAATACAATGCTTCGTATTGTACGATTACTACCCCGCCCAACCTGATATTACACTTAAAGTCGCGTAAAACATACTACCCGCTCCCCAAAATAACCTCAACGCAACCTACAATAGTAATCTTCACTATTGTAGCCCAATATAGCCCCAACAAAAACATCAAATCAGCATTCATAAATATCCTTTGTAAACTATCTACGAGAGAAACTGCTCTTCACGTACCTTTCGATCGTCAAGCTGGCCTCGCTACGACGCTGCCAAGTCAAAACCGCCAATGTCGAAGAGTGGGGCGACAACGACTTGAGAAGCCATATTCAACGATCTACCCGACCAGAGATTTACGTTAACACTAAACAATGTTGGCCTACAGTCCAGTCACCAAAATAAACGAACACCGGACTGCCCCCAGTGGAGGATTAAGGAAACCCTCGCCAAACATTGAAAGTTTCTACTCCAGTCAAAGAATTGGATTATTGTAAATACTGCAGTGCGACGATAGTCGTCCAATCAGCGGCCAGGAAAACTGTGGGTATTGCATCATAATGACGACATGGACTGTTACAGCGTAACTGACTAGTATGTGTAAACCCCCCTTTTTGTTCCTAGTTTCTAGATTCAATATAAAGAGGAATGTAATTTGTATTAAATGTATAATTATTATCTACGAAGGTTAGGTAGAGGTATCATTGGTATCATTGCTATCAGGATGTATAAACTGGTAGAGGTATTATTATCTACGAAGGTTTGGTAGATGTATCAGAATGTTAGAACGTTTGATAAATGTATCATTATTATGTTAGAACTTTTGTAAGATGTATCATTTCGTTAGAACGTTAGGTAGATGTATCATTATCTACGGACGTTTGGTAGATATATCACTATTATATAAGAACGTTAGGTTGATGGATCATTATCAAAGAACGTTTGAAAGATGGATAGTTTTAGGAAAGAACGTTTAATTTATTTTAAATCATGTAGGATATGTATCACAGCTTTATTTAGGTCATGGATGAGGGACCTATAGTAAATAGTTAAATGTCGAGTCAACGCCATGGGCAAATTGGGTTGGACATTGTAATTTTATTTTTTTACATAGCTTACTTTGTGTTGGGATCACTTTGATCCAACTTTAATATGAACTGTTAAATCGTTAAGTAGGTAACGTAAATAGAAGTTATTTGGTTCGAAATGTCAATGTAAATATTTGTATAACTTATTCTTTATTTGCATCTTGAAAGACCTTAAGTCCTGTTTTGGCTTATGTGTAACTTGCCATAACCCAAGTTATGAAAGACCTTAAGTCCAGTTTGTTTTTAAATGTTCAATGCGCATAATGCAATGTTTTCTTTTATTGTAGTAGCTACAGGATGTTTTGAATTAAGGCCATTTTTCCCGTGTTTGTTTTCTACTTTGTGCCAATTAAAGTATTCTTCATTTAAGCTCTGCTCTTTAACCTGTTGTTATTTATATATGTACGTTATATCCTCCCTTTCCTATAGTTTTAGGGGCCTTACCTATAGGAACGGCGGAGGGTGTAATACTTAAAACGCATACTTTTGTATTGACTGTACATTAGTCAGGCAACACGAAACCCGGAGATTAGGTAGCTGTATTTCTATAATGTCAATGTCAGTGCCGACTGCCGAGTGCCGACAGAAAGAGCTTATGTTAAGTCTTTAAGTATCGAATTCCATTACAAGCCGCCAAACTTCCAAGTAATTAGTTCTCCTTTCAAGTTCCAACCAACAACCGAATGTCATGGGATTATTCGAGTAAATACCCAGTACTCAGAAATACTCCATACTCGATACTCGATTGTACGCGCCTACTCGGACAGCAGCTAAATACTAGCTTTGACCGTGGTTGGAAAGTGAAAAATCACTGGTATAAATCACCGATATTTTAAAATCACAGTCACTGTATTCAATGATATCGTAAAATCACTGTTTTTCCCATCTCTATTGCATAGCACTCAGCTGAAGTAGCTTGTTTTCCACTTAACGTCAGGGGGTGGGGCTTGCCACTGCGCATACGGCTCGTGACCCCTATCATCTAGTCCAGTAACTATGATTTCAATTAAGTATTTCATGTGCGATTACCCTAATGATTAATAATGTTAATAACTAATAATAATGTTATCATAACATTTCATTTACAATTAAATAAACACAAAAGTTTATTTATATATATATATATATATAAAGTTTTTATAGGGAATTAAAATGAATGCCCTTTTAATTTTGAAAGTTTGTCCGTAAAGTTCTTTAAGTTGAGTGAAATAAATACTCGAGTGAGTTCAACTTTTACCAACGTGGCTGCATATTTGACGCATAAGTAAATATATTGGTGGTCAGTTAATTGGGCCACCCAAAGTTGTAAATTAATTACTAAACTATATAGATGTTTATTTACTTCTGGTGCATGTGTAGACGTTAAATAAAGTTGCTTTCATCCGTAGAAATAAATGTGGTAAAGTATCACTTCTAATGTAATTTCAAAACATTTTCTAAATTTGAGTTTTAAGAATTTTTACGAAAATTGTGTTAAAGGATGAAAAGTTGACGCAATAACCCTGCGGAAGTGTTAATTAGTTCAAATACCTTAATGCTAAGTCAAACAAACTGTATCAAAATTCCTAAAATCAGGTTTCCCTCAGATACTTGAATCTCTTACCGCGGATCAGATGGTCACTTTCGGATTTTATTACATTTTACATACACTGGCGTATTAAAATACACCGCTCTAAGGTGTGTTTTTTTAATCAGAAGAGTCCACTAATTGTATTATGGGATTGTCTTCCCAGTTTTCATCCAATCAAAAATGGTAGTAACTAATAAACACTAATTTAATTAAAACCAAGCTATTAATTTTAATCTATAAACTATGAATTCCGAAAGGTTATTTAACTAATCTTAAAATAACAAATCAAAACACAATTTATTCATTAATTATGAACGAAAGATACCGTTAAAAAACAAATATTTAAAATCAACAAAACTGACTTAAGACAATGTAAATTGTCTACGCCACAGATTAATTAACATTTCATCTGGTTCGTATTGGTTGTTCCATCCTATTAAAAAAAAAGAATAAACTACAGTTCCAGACTGTTACAGACAAAGCCTGGCTTGTATTGGTTTTTTCTGTCCAAACGATCACCAGACTAATCTGTACCATGACGTATGTACGATATAGTGATCAATCCCCTCCAACCAAAATTCCATGTTATCGTTGTTTCTTGCCGTCCATGTCACGTCAACTTATGAAAATTCACCCAGCTGAAGGAGGTGTACACAAAAACGTTTTGAACAAAGTGTGTACAGTGTCATAATATTGCGCCAGGGTACAGAGTTTGGTCAATGCGCAAGCGTGAGATGGTGTGAGCTTGGGGAAGAAAATAATAAGTTCTCCTGTCTGTCCATCCGCCGTACATATCTAGACAAACATTGCAGTGCGCATCCGTCTGAATATCATAACTTCATGAGTGCACGTTGATGAGCGCATTAGGGATTACATCATGTGTTTTCTAGCCCTACTACCCAGCAGAGAAGAACTGTTATAAAGCCAGTGATTATTATTGTAATTTACTCTTTGATGTCCTACGAGTTATGGGGACATACTCGTGCTCCATTTAAGTAAACATTCAGTTTCGGCCTGTTTATATATT
This sequence comes from Timema douglasi, assembly GCA_901482245.1. Lineage (NCBI taxonomy): Eukaryota > Metazoa > Arthropoda > Insecta > Phasmatodea > Timematidae > Timema > Timema douglasi. Next base: position 39,183 of record CABEEJ010005221.1, read on the forward strand.
ATATATATATATATTATTAAAAAAATCAAAATTACATTTTTTGGTATAACTATTTAAGATCATGCGAGGGAAAGTACTTATTACGTTTTGGCTCAGTTTTATTTATATTTCTCTTTTACTAAATTTACATTTTGGTTTCATGTGAACGCAAAATTTATGTCTCGGGTCAGTGAGGCATCAGACTTATCATCCATATGTATTCATCACATGTAGGTAACTGGCATTTGATGCATTCATTGTTTTTTCTAAGATCTATTCAATATGCCAGTATGAAGAGTAAGTTTGTCTAACATGTAGCTTTATGATTAGCTTAAATTAGGTATATCTTTATTAAATAATGTCTGGGACGATAATATTATGTATGGTTGACATAGTAGGAGTAAACTTTTCTATATGCGTAGATTAAATATATGTTTCTGGTATTTCGAATATCCCGCTTCTCAAATAGTTGATGTCGCCTTTAGATGAAGTAATTGAATGTATAGCTAAGGGAAGAATTCTCCTATTAAATTTTCTTAATTATGTATATTTTCTAATATTCTATCTAGTGTTAGAATGAGACTATATGTCATGTATTAGCCTCGATAGCCCATGTTAATATATTGATATTTTTTTAGTAATACTCATATTTCAACGATTAGAGTTTCAAAGGATACAATATTTTTATGGGGTTTATGTGTATCCCCGGTTATTGTAATGACGCTACTAATTTACTAAATTTAAAAACCTGTTGTTTGAGAATAAACATGCTTGTATTGCCAATGTTTATATGTCCATTTTTTAAGACTTGCATACTAATATCCATTACCCCATATCTGCTTAAGATCATCGTGTGTCTTAGGATCATTGTAGGCGCACCTTGGTATGTCCGGAATGAGACTCTGCATAGCGACCTGGATATACCTATCATCAAAGACCACTTTCGGGGACTGGCACAGTCCTTCTACGCCAGACTTCCCAGTGCAACCAATCCTCTTATCCAGGAGTTTAAGAACTACGTCATCGACCCTGGTGGGTGCCATCGACGTCCCAAAACCCTGCTCGGATAAGTGAGATGTGTCAACAGTGGTTTGGGAGGCTCTCACCCAGCTCCCCACAGAGTACTGTCTCCACACGTAACTCTAGAAACCCTTATTCGGTTTCATAAATACTTTTCCCCCCCACTATTACTAATAATATGTTTCCTCTGTCCCAGAACTTCACGAAATGCGACAAACCGTCTTTTATTTGCTAACCACACGGTGTGACCAATTGGTTGGTACGTGTTGAAACTTTCTCTCGTGCTCCACTTCAGGGATCATCAGAGCATGCAAATTCAATTGTGATTGTGGTTGTGATCTACGTCAGATGGGAGTGCATGGTGTTGTCCTGCCTCCCTTATGTATTATTGGCTTTCGGAGCGTCCTTTGCGTCTGCTGATCTACAGTCTGAATGGAACCTGCAATGAAGGTGAAGAAAGGTGTCGGGGTTGGAATAAGATCGCCGGATGAGGCAAGGAAGAATCCTGAGCCCAGGAAGCGTCCGGCCTCGAGCAGGAAGAAGTTGGTGGCGAGCGGCGAGGGATTCGCCATCAACAGCTGACTTGTGTGGCCCATTCTGGCTGGGAGAGTCGAAAGTTTCCGTTCGCAGGGACTGAAGGTTCCCCCGGTCAGGAAGGAGCTCGTGCCGGGTGGCAAGTGGTCCACCACAAGCCTGAAGGCAGGAGCTTTTGCGGCAGCTGCCCTCTCGAGGGGCAACAAGCCTGAGGTCGCTACTGAAGACAGCGGGACCACTCCAATTCCCGAAGTCGAGCGTGTCACTGGCTGAAGCGAGCGGGAGTTGCCCTCGGGCGATGAATCAGCCCTTTCCAGGGCCAACAAGACTGGCGTGACCTCCCAAATTACCAGGGATGTGGGCGCAAGATCTAGCCTAGTGGGTGAAGGAAGCGGGGCCCCTCGAAATACCGGAGGTGAGCATGACGCTTACCGCACCCAGCAAGAGTCACCCTCTGGTGACGAATCGGCCCTTTCCAGGCCCAACATAACGGCCAGCGTGACCTCGCTAATTACCGGAGAGGTGGACGCAGACGGCCAGGGTAAAGCCGGCAGGGCCCCTCCAACTACCGGAGGCGCGTGTGCCACTGGCAGAACCACCGGGGCATTCGGTAGTGCACCCTCGGGCCTCAGCTCACTGGACAATGCCAGCCCCCTTCAAAGTGTTGGCAGCAATGCCGATGCGGGCGAGCCCAGTGGGGCCCCTCCAACTACAGGAGGTGAGCGTGCCGCTGATGGCCATAAAGTGCTGGAGGCCCTTTTCAGGGCCGACAGCCCGCAGACCAGGAAGGGTGGCAAAAGCTCCCGCCAGCACGATGGGTGGAAACCTAACTGTGCCAACGTAAGCCCTGAACAGGCGTAACCTTGCCGTCCTTCGACGGTTAAGACCACTGTAAGTGGCACAGACGCAAGCGGTAATGCAGGGGCCTCAAAAACCCTTGTCAACTTCGACACCTCCCGCCAAGGGGTGTCGGTAGGGAAGAAACACCCGGTTGAATTTTCATCAGAGTTGGGAGGCTGGGTCGCACGCTTCGCGTGTGTTGACAGCTCGTGTGAGTCCGTGGACGGGGAGGAACTGTCTTCAGGACCAGACCTCCTGTTGATGCACGACGAGTTGAGCCAGGGGTCCGATGATGAGTCTGAAGAGATTTCAGACCGTAAGACTCCGCCGAAGGGGGAAGGCCGGCAATACCAGGAAGATACTGGGGGGCAACCCTAACCATTTAGGCGGTAGCTCTGGTAATGAAAGCGAGGTCAGTGGTGGCCCGGGCCAGGGTGCGCCAGCGTTGGGTAAAGGTGGGAAGCGGCGTAAACCTACGGGTATCAACGCAAGCCTTGCTTCACCCCAGCCTCCACACCAAGGCCATCTATTGTGTGTCCTAACGGGTTGGCTAACTCCAACCAGGAGAAGGCCGATGCTCTCGATGAGCACTTAGAGGTGCAATTTGTACCGACTGACGACCCGTCAGACACGGTGAAAGTTGCGCACGTGGCTCAGGCCATCGGTATGGTTTCGTACAGGCCCTTGGATGAACCTTAACCCACGTAGGTGACAGAAATGTCGTGGGCGATAGCCGCTCTAAGACTAAATAAGGCCACCGGGCGCGACGGTATCAATAACGCGGTCCTCTGAAATCTTCCCTTGGAGGCGATTAACTTCCTCGTGGAGTTATTCAACGCCATCTTGTTCCTGAGTCAATTGCCCGAGCTCTGAAAGCACTCCAACGTCCTCTGCTTTCATAAACTGGGTAAGGACCTGGCCCTAGCTTCGTCCTACCGACCGATCAGCTTGCTCGACTTAGACAGACTACTACTGACGAGATTGACCCGGCATGTTCACGAGGCGGGCATATTGGTGGACAAGCAGTTCGGCTTTCGGGCGGGATATGCTACGTCTCACCAACTCGTCCAGCTCGTGTAGCAGGTCACGAGGAACTTCAACATCAACAGGCTGCTGATTGGTGCTGTCTTTTCGACGTGGCAAAGGCCTTCGACCGTGTTTGGCAAGAAGGTCTCCTTTTCAAACTCCTCTCCTTAAACCTGCCCTTCTACCTAGTTAAGGTTGTGCAATCTTATCCATCCCACCGCACCTTCTCCACTACCTTTGGAAACGCCACCTCCCAAGTCAGAAGCATCTGGGCTGGAGTGCCGTAGGGTTCCATCGTGGACCCAGTGCTCTTCAGTCTGTATGTGAACGACATTCCAAAATACTCAGACACCAATTTGGCACTGTATGCGGACGACACGACTCTAGTAGCGGAGTCGTGGCGAGGGAAGCTGGTGGAGAGGCGACTCCAAATGCACCTGATGCAGTTGTAGGGGTGGCTGACCACGTGGAGGACAAGTATAACGTTGAGAAGAGCACAGCAGTGCTCTCCCCATGGAAAATAAAGTTCTACAGGCCGGCCCCACTTCAGCTGTTCGGAGAACAGATCAGATGGGTGGACAGTGTTAAGTACCTGGGACTTACGCTGGACACCAAATTGACCTGGAGACGACAGTGTAACGAGAGACCAAACAAAGCGAGGCAAAGGCTGGGAATCCAAGGCCCACTGCTTAATAGGCGTAGTGACCTGTCAACAAATAATGGTCTAACGCTGTACAAGCAGTTGCTCAGACCGATCCTTGACTATGCGTGTCCCGCTTGGGGACACCTGGCAGACACATATATGAGTATGATGCAGGCGTTCCTGAGCTTGTGTCTGAGGATCATTGTGGGCGCATCTTGTTGTGTCCGGAATGAGACTCTGCATCACGACCTTGATATGCCTAACATCAAGGACCACTACCGGAGACTGGCGCAGTCCTTCTACGACAGACTTCCCTGTGCCACCAATCCTCTTATCCAGGGGCTTGGGAACTACGTCATCGACCCTGGTGGGTGCCATAGACGTCCCAAAGCCCTGCTCGGATAAGCGAGATGTGTCAACAGTTGTTTGGGATGTTCTCACCCAGACCCCCATAGAGTAGTGTATCCACACGTAACTCTAAAAACCCTTATTCGGTTTCCCAAATACTTTCCCCCCACTATTAATAACGTTAACAAGATCCCTACTCGTTAATAAAAATTATATAACATACTAAAGAAGTCTAGATAAGCCACAATTAAATTCAATTAAATAATTGGGAAAGTATTCAAAGTCAAAATCAATTCATCAGCAAAATTTTATGTTACTTTACCAAACAATTAAAAATAAGAAAACATCGTCAAAATATGAGTTTACGTTAACAGCTAAATTAATACCATTCAAATAAAATACTTCTAGTAAAAATTAGTTCAAAAATATGGCAATATGATATATTCAGTGACCTCACTGACACTAGCGCCTAATTGGAGGCAAAAAGAATTAGGTGTCTCGTTACAAAATTTAGTATTACAAACAATATTAATTTTAGCAAATAGCTTACGTTGCCTATTCAGGTTTATTCCAATAAATACGTCAATTTAATTTCAAATCTGAATAAGCCATATTTCAAGAATCAAGTCGTTTAAAATAATATCGATGAAATAAATATATAGAGAAAACGAATATATCCTGAAAATGTCCAAGTCCAGGATCGGACTTATCTTGACGGCGTCTAATACAATATCCTAGGATCTGATTTCTCTTGGAGGTGTCCAATTTAATAGTCAATTCGTCTTCAGAATCACCGGACTTAAATAGTGTTTCAGTCGCCTGGGGTTCAAAGGAGGGAGGGAGGAGGAGGTTGTACATATACGTTGGTGACGTCCCATCTGCCACTTCAATGGATGAAAATCAGTACGTACACCATCGATTAAGCTTGGATTGGCTGTCCTCTCTTCATCACGTCCGCCAGTGTTGACAAAATATCTTTTTTTATCAGAGCACCAGTGATGTACAATTATCACGCGCTGTCTTGGCGGTAGATTCCGTCTTGCCCACAGGCTGGCAGGCTAGTCCTAATTCTGGTACCATTATGAGCATCTTCTCTTAGTCCCATCAGAATCACTCGTGTGCTTAGCACATCAGATGCAGTTACACCATGGCTCGTTCGTCCCACTCTTCAATTTAGGACGCGGTGAGTACAGTCCAGTCTTGAAGGTTGTTCTAGCCAGAAGATAAAGGGTAAGTACATGAACATATTATTGATTGCAGGGAATTTTTTCTTGTTTGATATGGCTTAGTATTGTAGACGGATTCTACATTGGACTACAATAGAGAAGCTTAATATGACAGGAAGTTAATTAGTATTGCAGTTTCATACAGAGTGGGTAGTTTGGCTTGAATATTAGTATGGGGGGTGGTATGATGTAACATCAATAAATGTTACACGAAAATGAAAGTATTATATTATAAACTTTTTCATTCATTTAAAAAGTTTCTTAAATAATGCCGTCATGCTCTTGAGATATATTTAAAAACTGTTGGTATCACCATGTGAAGAAGAATTAACTCTGATGTTTCTACTGAACTAATATTTTATTTACTTTGGCCAAAAAAATTTTTAGATAAAAACTAGAAAACAATGGACTTTTCTCACGTCCCATAAATCCCCACCTCAAATGATTGCCATGGAAACTGAGATGGCGATGCTGATAGTCATTTATTCGTAAGAAGTGAGTCTTTATCACCAATATGGCTCATATGTTTGTGTGTGTACAACTTTCCCTACAGAACACCTTACCCAAGCTATTCTACCTAATATCTTCTCATTCATTTTTAAGTGAGAAGTTATGTCCACTGGGGCAGAAGTCCATACAAAGCTAAATTTGTATAAAGTGTACTTTATCTGAACTATTTTAGTGAAGAAATCCCACATATCATTTTAGGTTAGCAAAAGCCCCCACAAAGTATTTTTTTTAGAAAGCGGGGCCTATACTTAATTCTAACTAATTTGAAGAAATGGCATATATATCATTTTTAGGTGAGGCATTATAGTAAGGGGGCAGGAGCCCTCCAAATATATATTTATTTTTATAAAGTACATTTTATCAGAACAATTTGAGTGAAGAAATCACATCTCTTAAAATTATTTTTATGTGAATTACGATGGGAGAGAGGGGGACAAACCCCATGTCAAATTTTTATGAATACACTTATTTTTTATTTATATTTATGTATCTCCCCATTTTTTCTCATTTGTTTTGTGGGTTTAAATGCATCTACTCTGTTGACATAGAAACTGATGTTTTTAGTCTGTTGTTATTAAGAAGTATATAAATATACTCTAATTTATTATAATATTTATATAAATATATACAAAATAATTTACTTCTTACTAATTACTGACAAAAAGCATATTTTTAAAATATTTAAAATAAAATATATATATATATTTATTTACATAGTATGATTCTTGGTTTTAGTTAATAATAATATGAAAGCGAAATAACTAAAAAAAACACCAAACGATACGTTTGAATGTGGCGCCAACGGGCAGGTGTCGCCTGCAACCACCGCTAGCGCTGAAAATTGTTCATAATCTTCTATATGTAGGAGATATCGATCTATACTATCCTTTATCTATGGCATTTGCCAAACACGCTAATCACTATCGTTTAATTTTAAATTGTTTAAAACAAAAGTCTACATCACTTATAGTCAAATAACATTTTCGATTGAAAGAAGAAATTTTTATTTCAACAGCTTATTTTTTCCTCGCCAGCATGATGTTAATTATATATTGAGTATTGAGACTTTCAAGCAGGATTGAAACAAAAGGTTGTAACTACAGAGTACACGGCCGCCATATTAAATAAGAATACCGTTCTCAATTTGGCGGGAAGCTTTGCGTTAGGTAAGTAGAGCTTTTTTTAATTACACAGCAAAGTACCAAAACAATATTTTTCTTACTATAGATCCAAACTGAACCTGAGGTAAGTAGATCTTAAACTGTTTGGGTCCCATTTAGCTCGACTAAGATCTTCCAGACCTTATTTTCTTTTACACGGCCGTGTTTGAATGCTCTTAGCACTACGCCTGGAAGTTGCAATAGCGCCGACTTAAGTTGGATTCACATGAGTGCTGGCTTTGTGGTGCTGCAGACAATCGCTAATGGGTCATTTACATATGAGTAGGCCTAACCTTGTATGACAGGGTTGGATTCACACACAGCACTAGGCTCCGACTGTACACTGACCATGCTCCGACTCTGTCGTTTGGATTGCTTAAAAAGTGTTCTCCCAAGGTCACAGCTCAGCACTGTAGGCACACTGTTGTGTCATTGTGAATTGAAGCACACAGTCCTGCCATTGTGAATTGAGATTTGCTGCCCTTTGGTTGGCCATGGCCGGGTCTGAATAGTCTGTCTAAGGGCTCTTGGAAGCCATGTGCCCTTTAAAGTTGCAATGGGTTGTCTTAAAGGCTGGAAGTGATTTTTGATGGTGTCTGAATTCTCTTAAAGTGTACAATTGCACCCCTTATTGCGCATTTTACTAAAGGGCACATATGACTTGCCCTTTATCGCTCACTTAAGTTAAACTAGCATATATTGAATTAAAGTATTATATATTTTGTGAAAATGGAATAAAACATTCACATACTGTTGGATAAAACTAGCATGGTTTGTTCTTTGTTTATAAACATTTTAAAACAGTTAAATTTCTCTTTCTAGTGTGAAAATCTCTCTCAAAGGGAAATTTATTTATGAGTTAAAAGATCTTAAGAAAAATTTGTTTGAGATAAGGTGCTATATACCTAACAATTCCTCTACATATGAAAAAATGCTTGACATGCTCTTTGGTATCCCTTTGTATATCACACTCCTTTTGTTGATTCAGCAGTCACTCATTCCGGCAAAATGTTACAAAACAAGAGATCAACATGTAACTTAAATAATTTATTTTGGAATTCTTATAGGCCTATGTATTTATCTGAAAATACTTTTACATGCTTTAAAACAACTTGATATTAACGTAAGCTAGTCATAGGTTAATTATCTGTTTCCCAATAATTTTAAAGTTTATAAAACTGCGATAGGATTTACCATTTTTGGTGCACGTTTTCCAAATATGTTTTTTTTTTAAATAACATGAAGGGGTAAATAAAAAAATATCTTAACCTCATTTTACTTTTGTCCACTTCTAAGCTTATTATAATGCTCTTATTTTTATTATGATTATTGTGAAATAATATCATCTTCATGTAATTGATTTTATTCTTTACAGGGACAGTGGCACAAACTCTAAGGTTCATTTAATCAAGGGAGATAAATGATAAATATAAATTTGCACCTTAAAAAAAGTCACCATTGACAAAACATTATCAAAATTCAATATCGTTACCATGGAAATGCATGTTTCAGAATTAGCCATCAGATGGCTCCAGCTCTACGTTGCTGTCTGAAAACTATCATGCACCCTATGTACTTAGGGGCGCCAGAAATGTGTTATATTAAAACGTGCAGTAAAGTGCACAAGTGCGTAGGGGACAGACTATTCAGACACAGCCCATGTGATGTTTCTTCTAGTTTAGATTGTTCCGGCAAATGCAAACTCTAATCGAGGTCTTGACACTTTTTCAGTCATCTTAAAGTAAATGAATAAAGTTATCAATAAACACAATAAAAAATGTTTAAAATAATATCAAATTTAATATGCAGTGTAGGCCTATAAGATTTTTTGAATTTTCTATTTACGCACTATCTACATTTATGATTAAACTTAGCCTACCTTAACAAATTAATACAGCCACAATATCTTGAAAGACTACAGCTTCCCAGTCCTTTATAGAGCAAAATTTCCCAAGGATCTTCCATTTATGGCCCTCAGGATTATTTACACTTTTTCTTTCTCACATTAAACTTACAACAAGAATATCAAGTGGAGCAATATGGTTAACTATTGTTAGAATATTTTTTATGTAAAAAAACCTTAGCTTACAGTGTTAATAATTATTATTTTAAGACACAAAAAAAATCACCCATACATTTTCTAAGCAATTTAATTATACTTTAGAAAATATTTGTTCAACTCAAATATTTCACATGGTATTGCAAGCCTTTAGTAGGTATATTTTTTACCCCCTTGGTAAACTCAAATTTTTGCAAATTTTATATATTTATTCCCTCAACTAAACACAGTTGTAGTTCTTTAAGTGAATTAAAATTAATCAAACTCTCACACATAGCTTTATTTAACCCTCTTAAAAAACCACACAACAAAAAAGATTTTTTAATCACTATTTGATAATTAATTACATGATCCAAAGAGCTGACTTATAGGACTATAGATTTAAAGTAATTGAAACTTTACATGAATTTAAATTTTAAAAGATTTAAAAGAAAGCAAAATACACAAAACATGATAGATCCAGTACAATGTTACAGATAAGATAATTTTGAAATATTTGTGATAATATTGATGAATATCTCTTATCAATAAACAGTTTTAAAAAATATGTAAAAATATAATATAAATAATAATTGATATAAGATCTCATAATTGCCAACTTAAAAACCAAAATACATTAAAATACCTATTATATTTAATCATAATAATTAGATAAAAATAATCATTTTATTGGTTGATAGTAGAAAAATAATCAAGCAATCTTAACCTAATTTTCCAAGTCTATAAAACTCAATCAAAATATGGATTTTAGACTTATTAAAACATCTAGCTAGAGACTAGTTATCATTTTGTCATCTTTTGTTAAGATGCAGTAACAAAGATGCCTTGAATCTGATAAGAGCTATAATTTGATAGAAATTATATATTATGTGTTTATAATAAATATTAATCAACCAAGCTTAACCTAATCTTCCAAGTCTATTAAAATTAAATCAAAATACAATTTTGAATGCATTGATATATTTAGAGAATAGTTATTTCTATGCAAGACATTTCAATCAATCAAATAAGTATATAACCAACTAATCAAAATATTTTATTGAAGGATGCATTTTTGTGTCTTATGTAATAAATAACACTGCAAGTTAAGATTTTTTCATAAAAAATATTTTCTCAAATGGAATCATAAATGTTCTCTAACCAAGTCAACAATAACAAAAATTGCAAAAAAATTACAATATAAGCTTAATTTTAAAATTAAAACAAAATTCAGCTAAATCATGTGAACATATTTGGCCGTAGTTGATGTACTGTTACCCTGATCACAACTGGGAGCCTAACGACAATTACAACATATATGTTGATGCACAATAATTGTGTTTAATAAAAACTATCTCAACTAACCTAAACTCACCTTTCATGTGTCAATGAATAAAGATTTCTGCTAAGTTTTAATCAGTAATCAGACCTCTAAAATAAATGGGCTTATATTTCTTAAAGTATTTTTTATTAGAAGGAATCTAACAGGATCCTGGAACAGTGGCGTCACTTGAATTGTTGTTGGTGTTACAGCCTAAATGTATTTAACTTATATCTAACTTATATAGTTTAAAGTAAATATTTGGTAAGAAAACAATAAAATTTGAAGTGAAAAACATTTAAGAACTACACAGAGTTACGATCATCTGGCCTAAAGTGGCGGCATTTTGGGCTGGATAATATGGAATCTGATTGTAAATAAGTTTCTGTGTGGGTTAGCCTACTTTTTTTTTATGTTCATATTGTTTACTTTGTTTTAATAGAATCTGCCCATTTTCTGATTGTGATGTAAAATATAAATACAGTGCTGCTATCTACATCACATGAAGTCTAGGTGTGAGAATGGTGTGGCGATGGTTGGGTGGTATGATTGAGGCTGTTTGGTGACTTGAGAGTTTTAATTTTAGCTAAATTTGTAGATATTCCTAATAATTAATTCTTGTAAATCAGAAGGATTCTAAATGGAGGCCAACTATTTTTTTTATTTGTTTCAGGATGACACTTTTCAGCTCACAAAATATAATCCTCAAAGAGGAGGAATACCAGGAGATAATTAATGATATGTGAGTAATTAATTAATAAATAGTTAGCACCGCGTCTTACTACCCGTTCGGGTTATACGCTTTAAGTACTAATTACTCTAATGGATTAGGAATTGGGAAGGTTAAATTAGAGGAAGTGAACCCGCATTTGCGTTAACCCCCCTTCCCAGTTCACCCGACCGAGATTCGAACCTGGATCTCCCCGTCCTCAGTAGTCGAGCTCAACACGACAAGCGCGTTAGCCAACTACGCCACCGAGGCGGGTGATATGTGAGTAACTTGACTCAATTTTGCCTTTGCGGTTTTAATCTGTAGAAGCTGAACCAGCTTTCTAGTATATTAGAGGTGTCAAATATTGGATCAAGGTTTTATGCAACATGGTGTACAGTGACCTGGAAAACAGGGAAAAGTTATGGAATTCTATAAAATTTCTGGGATTTTTACATATTCACTAAAAAAAAAATTCTTACTTTTATTAATAATGGTCAAAATAATATATGTTTCTCTTCAGGTTAGTAGGCCTACTCACCTCTAATATGTCCCAGCTGTATATACAAATGTCAATTCTCAAAAGTCAACTTGTGATTTTCATCTCGTCTTCCGCACGCCTTTAGACAAAGCTTAGTCATGGTTATTCACATGCGTGAGAACTCTATTATGTTTTAGGAAGAATAAACTAACCAACACTTGTAAGGGATTACAGTTTTGTTATAAATGTAAATATCTTTAATCCCCTGTTATATATTACATTTAAAATAACGTAAAATTAAGTTCTCTCATACTAATTCATTTTTTAAATAATTTCTTTTTATCCAACCCGAAACAATATTTTAAACATTATTAAAAGTACCTATTTTTGGTTTTGGAACGTTACTGATTTCGTGTAATACAGTGCATACATCAATACCTTTTAATACAGGCATCGTATTTACTTGGAAAAGAAAAAATTCTTGTAGTTTTTTTACATACAATAAATGATTTTATGATTATTTTATCGTATTTTGAAATATTTAACTGAATAAAGTATTTTCATCAACTGCATGTCTGCATTATTGTAAAAAAACTTGTTTACCGTTATGTTCAATCATATGGTTTAGATTCGTCAGTTGCCATTTTGAAGCTATGTTCGTTAGAAGTTTTTGTGAAAGTGGTGTGAATATATTTTTAAGGAGAATAAAACTATAAATAAACTTTGTGTCCGCCCTCAAATAAATATATAAATAATACTGGCCTAANTTATGTTCAATCATATGGTTTAGATTCGTCAGTTGCCATTTTGAAGCTATGTTCGTTAGAAGTTTTTGTGAAAGTGGTGTGAATATATTTTTAAGGAGAATAAAACTATAAATAAACTTTGTGTCCGCCCTCAAATAAATATATAAATAATACTGGCCTAAATTACTGTGGTTAACTATCACATTAATATATTACCATCTGTTTTCACTACAATCATCCAAAGTGATAGATGTTAGCTGTTGGCGTAGTGATATTTTAGAGATAACTTCTAGTAACATTTTGAGCTGTCATCCAGGTAAACTTAGCTCGTGAATGACTTATATATTACTTTATCATTTAAAAAAACAACGATATCCCCAAAATTGTGTCCAAACTGTTACTGGTGTTACGATAGATCTAAGCAGTGTGATGTGTTTGTTGTAATGAGTAGTTGATGATGTTATACAACTCGGTTTCGGTTGTGGGCATGCACTTTTAATGTTACAGTCAACTCTGGTTATAATGAACCTCTACGGACTCAGATATTTTGTTCACTATGTTTGAAACCACTAAAACCCCCCTTTTTTTAAATCTTAAAATAGTGAGTTAGTGACAAAGAGAATAAACGTTTTAATACAATCATTCTTTTTTGAAATATATTAACTAATCTGTTTTTTTTATTCTGTTATAATCTACTGTTTATTGTATATAGTTTTAATTAATATTTTCCACAGATCCTTCTCTAGAGTCTGTGGATTTTCCACACATCCAAAAAACTAAACTGATTAGAAAAGTATAATTTTTTGAGTTTCATATTATGATGTTATTTGCCACCCTACCTTGTATTTCCCTATATTTTTTCTACTTTTGTGAACAATTTCTAATTTAAATTTGCTTG
>CABEEJ010005222.1:0-24431 GCA_901482245.1 Timema douglasi
CCGATGCAAGCCAACCAACACAGCCCCCTTAATGGGAGATCTACCTGAAGCTCGTATCACTGCCTCACGACCTTTTCTTAAGACAGAAGTGGATTATGCAGGTCCTTTCACAATTAAGTTACACACAATACGATGATCTCAACCGATAAAGGCATACCTGTGAGTATTCATTTGTTTCACCACCAAAGCTTTACATCTTGAGGTTGCAACAGATCTCTCTACAAACGCGTTCATTGTTCCGCTAACTCACTTCGTGTCTCGTCGTGGGTTATGTTCAGACATTTATTCTGACTGTGGCACCACCTTCGTGGGATCTTCTACTCATTTGAAGAAAATAAGAACAGCATTTCTTAAAGAAAAGAAGAATCAAGATCAAATCGACCGATTTGCCGCAGAAAATGTGATCAAGTTTCACTCCTACCCCTTGCCTCGCCACACCAAGGTGGACTCTGGGAAAGCGCTGTTAAGAGTGTTAAACACCACCTAACCAGAGCTATTGGCAGCCAAATATTGACATCGGAAGAATTTATTACACTCACCACCAAAGTTGAAGCTATGCTCAACTCCCGCCCCTTTACACCTTTGTCTTCAGATCCATCAGAGATTGATGCACTTACCACGGGACATTTTCTCATTGGAAACTCTCTCACGGCTCTCCCCGTGTCGCAAATAGAAGAAATACCTCTCGATCATCTCAAGAGATGGCAGATTATTCAGGCCTTTTCACAACGATTTTGGTCAAGATGGCACCGGGAGTATCTCCATAATTTACAACAATGAATCAAGTGGAGTACTCAAAATGATAACCTCAAGAATGGAGACCTTGTAGTAATACATGATTCGGGCTCACCCCCCCCCCCCCTTGCTTGGCCTCTTGGGCGAATAGTTTCAACGTCTCCTGGTCCTGACGGTGTGGTACGAGTAGTAACTCTACGTACATTAAGAGGATCCCTGACTCGGCCTGCTGTAAAGGTTTTCCCTTTACCTAGTAATTAGGTCTCATTGTGTTCTGTGTTTCTTCCTTACTCTTGAACCTGAATTGTTCAACGGGGGGAGGATGTTTAGTATTTATTTCTTTATATTTTAATATCTTAGTATCAATTTCTATATTGTTTACTTGATTAAATATTTATTATATTCATTCATTATTAACTTATGTAATTATCACGTTTTTCTGTTTACCGCCTTTTCTTTCATTAATTATGTTTTGTAAGGGTGGTACAATTGCTCTCTCGTATTTTTACGCGCGTTTCCTGTTAGTTCACAAAGTGTTTTTCTCAAAGGTTGACGTGCGTCACCACCGCGGCTCAACTCCTCAGTTTCTCTTCGTGTCTTGCATTCTCTTTCGTTGATTAAAATAAACCCACTCTCATCCTAACTTGTATAAATGTGCGTCTGATCAGAAATCACCAAGATCATCCCATCACAACCACAGGTAGGCCTACTTGGGTTACTGCTTTACCGGATCTTCAGCATCAGGTAGGATCTCACTATGTCTACTTACGCACACATTAATTGATTAATTCTCTCTCTCAATCAAATTAAAACCACTGGGCGAGATCTAGTACACTGAAAACAGAACCTTGAACAGCAGACAAGTCATCAACAACCGGTAAAGGATAGTGCTCAAGATTTAACGAAGGGTTTACTGTCACGCTGAAATCTCCACACACCCATGGAGATTTGTCGGCCCAAGGAACAATTACCAGAGGTTTTCCGCAGGTGTGACTATTGGCTTTCCGAACAAAACCACTTGATTCCATTTCTTCAAAGGCCTTCTTGGCAGAATTCCTCAAAGAAATAGGAATGACACGAGGGCCATAAAATACCGAAATGGCCCCCTCTTTCAGAACTACATTAAATTCCACACCCTTAATGTCACCTGGTACCTTTTTGATAACTGATGGATATTTAATCCTGAGTAGGCCCACCACATCGCCTTGTAACTGCCAAACATAATTGATGGGAAATATAGCATTTCAAGCCAGATGAATATGGCTGATCCTAGATATGTCCAATAATGAGGGGAAGGAGCCCCGAGCCCCTACTAAGGGTAAGGTAGCAGACTGCCCTGACAAGTAATTCTAACAGGGGTTCCCCCCAATGGATCTAGTTTATGCCCAGTGCAACCCCGAATTGGAGTGGTATTCACCAGAGGAAGGTGTTTGAAATGTGCATGATACAATAAGACTAGCGCTGGCCGCTTTATCAACTTCCACGGTGAGAGGTACACCATTACTTCCAACTGAACACTACTGCAAGCTGGTGCCTGACTACAGTTGATCATGTACAAGTCACAAGATGAAGTAGCATGGGCAGACACAGAAGGTATGTCCTCCTGAATTTGACGGACAACTTCTTGATACTGAGAGGAATCTTTGACCCTGTGACAAACCTTAGTAATATGTCATCTAAAATTACAGTTATGACATTGCGCATTTTCGAAGGGACAATAAAACCTAGCATGAGGCCCAACACAACGCGCTTTGAGACGGCTGATGATTGGGTCCTGACGAGAGCTGAGGTTTTGGTCCTTCACTGGACTGGATTCTTGAATTTCTTGTTCTTCTGTTGATATGGGTGAACCGCGTTGATGAGATTAGGGTTGTCGCTCTCATTGTCTGGTGCAGTGGCTGATCCAGGGATCTCGTAGCGAGTGGCAAGAGCAACCATGGAACTGAAGTTACGCTCTTCATTCCTGATCTTGTCGCGAACCAGACGAGACAAGACTGTGACTTGAGGGCGTCATCTAGGAATGTTCCGAAGCTACAAGGGGCAGCAAGATGACGTAAAGATAGGCTGAAGGCCACGTAGGACTCTTCCTACGCCGTTTGCGAGAACTAA
This sequence comes from Timema douglasi, assembly GCA_901482245.1. Classification (NCBI taxonomy): domain Eukaryota; kingdom Metazoa; phylum Arthropoda; class Insecta; order Phasmatodea; family Timematidae; genus Timema; species Timema douglasi. Next base: position 2,845 of record CABEEJ010005222.1, read on the forward strand.
AGGCAGAACGCTCTTCGTACACTGAGCTTGTGGTAGCGTAGTGAGTTTCGAGGAGAGTCTTTATTAGGGTGAAAGTCTTAGTTCCCATCGTGACGGGCGAGCTGAGATCTTTTAAGACCTGGTAGGTGACTGGTCCAATGCATCTTAGGAACCAAGCAACTCTTACGTCAGCTGCAATTGTTTCAGTGGTGCAGAAATGTTCAAATCTGGCAAAATATGTCTTGATGTCCTCAAGATAAAAGTCAAAAGTGGAAAACATCGGCATGTTGAGACTGTTGGCGTACGAAAATTGTGCACAAGAGAACTACCCACACGATACTAGGCACAAAAGAAACTCAGGATTCTTGAAATAAAAACAATAATCACTCGTCGCAATTTGTTGTAACTTAACTATAGTTTTGGATTGAGGAAGTTATTCGTAATTGAAAGATTTAAACATGATGGTAATAGATATAATGTGCCATTAGAATATGAACTTAGCATAGCGTCGCCATTACTTGGTTGAGAGCACCGGAAACAGAAAAGAAAAAGAGAGCAAAGTATAACAAAACTTACAGCCTTCTGGCTGCTACATAACGCTGCAGAAAAAAGTTTTTCAATTCTTATACGAAGAAAAAACCTATCTTTGCTCCACGATAAGACCAAATCACCTGTGTCTGCTGAATGCATACCCAGAGAGGCTAAACAAACTTGAAATAAGAAAACTAATTAGTGGTCTTATAGCCAGTGACTAATATAGGAAAAAGGTGTAAGGAAACCTTCTTTAATTTTCAGTGTTTCATAATTTTTAATTAGGCCACATCATATATAATGTTTCTTAATTTGTTTTGTGTGTATTAGTTTTAATGTTTGGCATGATTAAAAACTTATAAAAATGCAAAATGGGACCGTTAAATACAGGTAAACCTCGTTATAAGTGTTGTCACAATAACGTAATTAAGAAATAATAAAAATAATACATGGTTGGCTCTAATTTCACAGTCACCCTGTGCGGTGGTGACGTGACCTTGTTCACGTACATTCCAGTTAGGACAATGATCCTCACTGTACAATTTGGTGTTAGGGGGGTGGTGGTATTGACAATATTGGAGATGTATGGGCGAAAATTAAACAGCCCTGTATGAAGGAAGTTTGAAAAAATATTTTGCCGGAAGTTTTTGATTCTCATGATTTTGATTCTGAATACAAGCTTTCCAATTCAAGACATGAAATCGTTGACAAAGCAAGGTGTTGGATTTGAGGACGTAGACCAGGCAAATGTGGATGGATTGCTCCAATCACCAATGAAGTTCTTCTAGATATAGAAAATGGCATAAAGTATAAAGAGGAAGAGCCCTATGTTGCTTAGCTGATCAAACAACTTCAACCAAACAAATTGTTGAATTTTTTAAGCAAATTGACAGTGCAATTAAAATCATTGAAGAGAATGATCCTAACATGGATATAAGTGCCAAATTCGCCAGAGAGATTGAGTTATTCAGCTTGCTACAAAGCACTATATGGAGAGAGAAAGAAAGCTGCCCTTCAGCCGAGTCTTGACCATTTCGTCAAAAAATTTGAAAATTTTCAGTATAACGACCCAGGGCCTTCCCGACAGAAGAATCTGTCAGGAAAGAGCCTTCAATAGAGCAGGAGATTACCGTCCCAGGGCCTTCCAGAGAGCAAGAGCTTACAGTCCAAGGGACTTGAAGAGATCAAGAGCTTACCGTCACAGGTCCCTCAAGAAAGCAAAATCCTACCAAAGCCTAGCATCCAGGGACCGTCAAGAGAACAAGAGCTTAGCGTTCCAGAGCCCTCAAGAGAGCAAGAGTTTACCATCTCAGAGCCTTCAGGAGAGCAGAAGCCTACTATCCCAGAGCCTTCCAGAAAGCAAGAACCTTCCATCCCAAGGCCTTCAAGAGAGCAATAGCTTACAATCCCCGGGCCTTCAAGAGAGCAAGAGAGTGATGATTAAGATTGGCCAGATTCAGTTAATTTATCATTCAATTGAAGATTAACAGTAAGTTTACCTGTAGCATTGTATTAATTAAATAAATTTATTAAAAATTGCATTTGCTTACAAATTTCAGGGAATTAAAGGACAAAAGGTGTGTGCTACCTATAGTATTGTACTAGTTAGATAAATTAATACAAATTGCATTCATTTACAAGTTTTATATTTTTATTCACTTCTTTTCCTTTGGAGTAGTATCTATCTCACCCATGTTATAATCAATTCCCTTTACGCGTTTTTGTGTTACGCGATTATTTATCAGAACCAATCACTCGCGTAGTGCGAGAGACAGCTATATTACATTTGCCTGGTCTCAAAAATGCTATCCCCTATAAAAACACATGACTATTTCTAGACCCCTATTAAAAACGTTCCTGCGCCACTGTAAGTCTGAAAGGATGTTTTATTCAAATTTAATCGCATCATATTATAGTTTATACTGATCACTTTTAGTGAGGTCATAATAGGGCCTACTGATGACGTAATGGCTTGTGAACGTTAAAATAAGCTGGTCAATAGAAAATCATCACGGTGATATGAACTAGGTAGGGCCACCTGTTTATATAAATCAAGATAAACAGTCCCATTAGAGCATACAGTTTGTATTTGTTTTATTTTATTTTTTTATTGAAAACCATTCATTTACCATTCACATAAACAGGGGGAGAAAAAAATGTTTGCAAAATTATCTGAGCTACAGCCCATCCGATAAATCGGATGCTATGCACTGGGAGTACTTTTGTGTGTTATCTATTGCACAATATCATATTGTACTACAACATGGTTTATTATAGCTTTTTTTCACAACAATGATCGATTAACAAAACTTTTGCACTATCATTTTATTCTTAGGTTAAATTATTTACATTAATGATAATATTTTTAGGTAAATTTGAAAACAAACTATATTGATAAAATTTACAGTTTCTTGGAATTCTTTCCAAAAAAAATAAAATACTATTTTATGCTAAAACCTTCTTTGTTAGAAACAAGATTATGACACATCAGAACAAGGTGCCTTTTCCTACAGATTGCACACCTTAAACTAGCTTCGCACCTCTTAGAAATGTGCCCCATCCTCAAACATAAAAAGCAGAATACATTACTATTCAATATTTGTCGCTTTTCATTAAAAGTCATTTTCTGTGCCTTAAAACAATCCTCACTTGCATGACATTTGTCACAAAACATACCATTTCCTATCCTTTTAAGAGTACCTTTGGCGTTTATTAGTCCAGCGGTAGTAGGAACACTGTCTTTAACTTGGTATTGGCCTCTCTTCTTTCTTGTTGATATATGATCCACTCCTACTCCAAAACCAGCTATAGCAAAGGAAATCCTTTCTTCTCCTTCCACTTTATTCTTCATGAAAACCATGATATCACTTAACCTACTTTTGATTGTTCTTCTCCATCAGGAAGTGCCGTACCAGTAGATCTAGAAGTGTTGGAGTTCCTCTGCCACGCACGTAATAGCTCCTATGGCATGCGTGCCTCTAAAAAGGGGTACAACATAGCAGCACACTTGTCAGTTGTAATACCAAGAGTATCCATGGCTCTTTGGTAGGACTCAATTTTGTTGTATAATGTGAAAAGTCGAATTCTCTCTGATGGTTGCAATGCATTGTGTATTACTAGCTTTAACAACTCTCTAACATAAACTTCTATGAGAAAATCCTAACAACCAAATATTGACTTTAAGCTATTAATCACTAGGGAGTTGGAGGGACACTTTCCACAAGATCCCGAGCTCGTGTACTAGGAATAAGTATTGGAATATATCCTCTGGAACAATATTACAATCTTCATGAATCTTCTTGAGCTGACTCCAAAATTGCAACCAATCCCTCATATCACCTACAAATTTATTTAGTTCAATCACTGGAAGCTTAAATTTTTTCTTACATACAGTGTTTATGCTAGCGCTTACACTCGTGACATCATCATCATCACTCACGTTCATAACATTCAAAGTTTTATTCTTACACACATTAAATTTCATCACATTTTAATGAGCAGCTTCACTTTCTTTATCTAAATCCCACAATGTCGAATCTTCTTCTAACATAAGGTTAAATATGTATTTTTCTATTGCATTTAATTAACGAAACTTCTGCTCCAGCAGGTCATAACAAGCTTGTACATTACCTTGTCTCTAATGTGCAACATAAGTTCCTTATTAAATTTCAATGCTTTAGTAAATGCACTACGCAAAAAGTACGGGCCTTTTTTTTAAACTTCCACAATAATTAGGCCTACACTCGAGTATAGCTCACACTTCACTCTTTTAAATTATAACTGTCCTGTCACGGTCACCATAAAATGTAAATTAAACTTAGCTACCCGCAAAGAAAATTTAGTACACAGTTATTCTTCAAAATATGTGAAATAACACATAAACAACGTTTACCTGATCTTAACTGCGATTGCATTGTTGACTTTAATAATACTTCATAGATAATTAAAAACCAAAGACTTAAGCAACTATGAGCAAAACATAAACATCACTAAAAACAAACTAGAATTCACAGCCCTCTTGATCAACTACAATTACTACATTCAATAGTTTCATGTTCCTCAAACTTATTTCAGTTCATAATAGTAGTAATATTATAACTTCTATTATATTATCAAGCTACTACTAAAAGGCCACGAACATTTTTATCATAATATCTAATGTTTAAGGGGATTCCAATTCATCAGGATATACAGGGTCCACTTGCCATAGGGCAAGCTGACACCCTGGACAGTTCGCCATTGACAAACGAGATAGCTAATGGATTTGTAACTGGCATTGATAGTAAAATCAATGTTTTGTTTTCAATCCTTCACACAAATACTTGTACCTTCCCGAATATGTTTGAATAGGCCAAATTTTATTGTCGCGGTCGATTACAGTGACTCAGAAACTTGTGAGGCTCATTTATTGTGATAGCTTTTACTTTAAAAAGCTTAAAGCCACAATTTTTTAAATGGCACAACGTGAGCTACAGAAATATGTAATAAAAATAGGAAGTCGCATTAAAAAAATAAATAAAAGTTACCTTAACGCCACCTTGACACCACAACCCACGGTCATACCTACCTTACCCCTTACTTTACCCTCAGATCCAAGTAAATTTTGTTTAAAGATTATTTTCTGTAATGCGTTATTTTCAAGACATTTTGGTGGAAAGTTTTTAAACTAACACTCAGTATATTTATGCCACTTACACCGGCCATCTTGGATAAGTGATGTCATAGAAACATTAAATTATATTTTTAAGAGAAACACCGGGATTCATACCATCCATACGTAAGAGATCTCACATCGACACATCTTACCTTTAAAAAAAATCCCATGGACTAGGCAAGTCTACATTAAGTTCCTGTACTATAACCCTTTTAATGTATCACGGTGTACGGCATTAAAAATAGTTAACAATTCACTTTTGAGCCTATATGACTGTCTTTTTACTAAAGCTTATTGTTGTAGTAGTCTGTGAAAGTTGATCATCATGGCGGATTTCGTAAAAGGTATGTAAATAAGATTATTTATAAGTTTTCTATTATTACTATGTGTTCTTTTTTTATATTGCACTTCTAATAATTTGTGTGTATTGAATATTTCAATAAATCTAAATGAATTTTTGTACGAGTCATGATTTTATTTATGGTTGTCAATTCAATATTTGTTTACATGTCAAGATTCATTTTGGCATATTTTGCAAATTTTTTGGTCACTCATTGGCTTAATTTTTTTGCTAAAGATAAACGTGTTTTTTAAACAATTTCAATAGGATCTAAATAATATTGCTATTAAATAATTTACACAATGTCAACTTAGCTTCATGCTACATACTTACAAATATACATCACTTGTTAAATTAACTTTATCCATTTATTTACTTTATGGCATTATAAACTTGAAGTTCATTGACACATAAAAGTACGCCACCTAACCCGAGCTAGTTCTATCCAGTCCACCTCATTACACCCTGTTTCTTTCAGGTCGGTCCATTTTAATGCTCTCCTCCCAGCTGCATCTAGGTCTTACCAATGGTCTCTTCTCATTGGTTTGCCAGTCATTACCCTGAACAATGTTCTAGAATCTTCCATTCACGCTGCATGTCCTGCCCACTGTAATCTACGAGATTTGATTATCCTAACAATGTCTTTTGATGAGTACAGGGTATGTAAGTTAATTCCTCATCATGTATCCTCCATGCCCAAACTATTGATTAATAATTTTTAGAAAACGTTCACAATATTGCACCCACACAATTTAAAAGTAAAAACTAGTGTTCAAGTCTAGATTTGTAGTTGTAATCTAATTCCCACACTATCGATTTATCAAATAGGTACCAAACCTAGTCCATTTAGTAGTATTAGCACCGTGTCTTACTACCCGTTCAGGTTATACGCACTTACGCTAATGTGTAATGTTAGGGTGATTGTGAGATGAAATGGAGGACCTACAGTTTAACGTGGAATCCGAACCACGGTGGAGACCTGGCATTCCTCACATTCACAAGATGTCTTGTCAGAGGTGAAGGAAGGGTTTGGTAATCAGATAAATCTTTGCCGGGACCGAGAATTGAACCCCGGACGCCAGCATAGAAGTCTGACACCTTACCCCTAGACCACCAGGTCACCTACCCTAGTCCATTTGAATTAAGTACTTGTGTGGGGCTAATAAATCCTTTTTACTACTGAGGAATGGGGTGAGATTAATAACTTTTATCAAAGTTTAGTTCACTGATGCTTAAGCGTGTAAGATATCATAAATTAAAAATTTCCATTCAAAAGAGAAAGGTAAGGGGAATTAGGAATAGCTCTTAAAATATAGGCATACATACTTTCCTTTTTGTTTTCAGAATAATATTTTTTAACCCTCTTAGTTAATTTTAGTTTACTAACAACAAATTTGCTGAGTGCAGTAATATTGAATTTTGGATTCATCTTTTCTAAAAATCAAGCATAATTTATTATCTGTAAAATCTCACTTTATTATAAATGTATTAAACTAGCTTAGCTTTAAGCCTATGTTGCATTGCATGCTTGCAGTTTGGATTGGTTATGCCTTATATATAGGATACGGACATAAGTTGGCCCAAAGAATATTAATCAAAAACATTCTCTTGAGAGTAATAATAACTTGTGATAGTAATGGGAAAAAATTATTATAACACACAAACAACTTCCACAAACTATTGATTAATTTAATAGTTTTAAGGAATCCTCTACAATATTTAAACCGAGTTAGATACTATCAGATAGTTATAAAATGACCAATATAATGTTTCAGAATATGATAAGAATTGTGAATAGTCTCTGGGTAAATGTAGCATATTCTAACAACACATTCAATTGGATGTTCCAGAACATAATAAAAACCAAAATACCTATATTATTTCCATCAATGAGCTTCTAAGCTCATAGAAAGATTGTTCTAAATAAATAAAACAAATAAAGCTTGATAAAATATTGTATATAACTTAATAGAACATTTCAAAACAAACAAGGATTGGGCTTTCATTGTTATAAGTAGGCCTACTGTCCTAATCATTGACAGGTTTAAATTGACTTTGAATTGTAATCTCAGTATTTAATATAGGCTTCTGACTGATTTCCATAGGAAGCTTGTAGTGCCACAGTCGGGAAAATGTATTTGTATTTGCACTTTTAGTTAGTTTTAAAATTAAAAGAGTAAAAATAAATAGTATAATAATCCATAAGGAAGTTTTATTGATAGGTTTTGATAATTTTTAGCCCCTGTAATTAATAGATCAAAAAAGACATATTTGCTGAGTGCCAAATTTTAGTAACTTTAGGGCCTAGATCAATGTTGGTGGCCGAAAGTTGGCTTCTTATAAAAATCTGACTTAATGGCATTAGGAAATTGAAATATCAATGCTGCACTAACAAAAGTACACCATCTATTCCTATTTTGAACTAGCTCTCTTCATTACACCCTATCCCTATCTTGAGCTAGTTCTATCCAGTCTATCTCATTACACCCTATCCCTATCTTCAGCTAGTTATATCCAGTCCACTTCTTTACGCCCTTTTTATTTCAGGTCAATTCTAATGTTATCCTGTCTGTGTCTGGGGCCTTTAATAAAACTTCTTCATTTCTTACAACAACCTCCTTACTATTACCTAACAAAGTTAAATCATCTGTGTATCCTGATAGCTGCATTGTGCCGTTTAATGTCAACCATTCCCTACACTCTTGCATTACCCTAATAGCATGCTCTAAGGCCAGATTAGGCTAAAGAGTTTTGGGGAAAGTGCATCTCCTTGTTTCAATCCATTATGTATTTTGAAAGGGCCTGATAAGTGACATCCGACCTGTATTTTACCACGTATGTAAGTCAAACATACCTCAATTAACTTGACAAGTTTTTTGGGAAAATTTGAGACTAACTAAAATTTAATGTAGGCTAATTTGTTTCTTTGAACTGAATCATAGGCTTATTTAAAATATATTTATAATTTATGAACCCTCATACTGTATTCCCACTTTTTTTCCTAATTTTTTCGAACAGTAAAAAGCTGATCCTTGGTCAATCTATTTTGTCTAAATCCACATTGATAATCTCCAATTATGCTATTTCTTCTACAGTTGGCGTTAATCTCATTAAAAAAATGTTATATTTAATATACGATACTGATAGCATGTTGGTAGTAGTGAAATACCTATGGCCATTACTAGGGAGCAGATTCTTGGGCAACAATATGGGATCTAGTTACCCCAACAGACAACAATATGGGATCTAGTTACCCCAACAGACAACAATATGGGATCTAGTTACCCCAACAGGCAACAATATGGGATCTAGTTACCCCAACAGGCAAGCTACCACTTACAGCCATTATTATTTTGATTATTTAGCATTGCAATACCGCCTATTTGGATCATACATACATAAGCCTATTAATAGGCTTGGGATGAGAAAGATTGAATTTAGAGGAAGTGTAGCCACATTTGCTTGGAGAGTAGGAAACCATTTAGAAAAAAAAACTGGTTCATCCAATCTGAATTCAAACCTCAATCTCCCTGTTATCGACAGTGTAACATACTTAAGATCATGTGGCCACCAAAGCGGGTTTACACACGATTTACATTTCTAATCACTAAATCAGGGGCCCCCAATTATTTTTGATGGAGATCCATTTAAAAACTCATCATACTTCTGCTTTCAGACAAAACTTTAACAGGGACTAATGTTCAAGCCCTAGAGGATTATATTAATTCAAAAATGGTATTTACTTTCCTTTTAGTTATTTTACTTATTTATTATTGGTTGACTTCCATGTCTACTTCCCGCCCACCACTGAAATAGCATCATGTATTTTGTTTATTGCTATCTCGTCAAAGTCCTTACCGCGCTCTGCCGTTTGGTGACCACTGCACTAGATACTAGATAATTTAGCAACTTTTCAATTAAGTGTTATAGCTCCCCAAAGAAATTATCCTTCACTAGGTAATTTTGTCCTCTGTACATTGATGGTGAGCATATGATGCCACCTTCTTATTGTTGATTAATAACCACTGACATTCTCTTTCTGTGTATTAGAAACCTGTGTCCAAGTTGTGTGTTTCAGTTCTGAGTTTTTTCCTGATTCTACCCTACCATCTCCTGAACATCTAACCTCTTGTATAACCACAATATCTAATCCATACCTACTCACTGCATCAATCATCGATTGTAGCTCCCTGGCCTGTATAAGCTCCTAACAGGCCACCTCTTAATATCAGTCTCTTTCCTAGCTTTATTCTCCCATGATTCCCCCACAGTAGTCCCTGTCCGTGAATACTATTGGGGGACAATTTATTCCCAGTAACAGCCATGACAAACTTTTGGCTGTTTTTTGATGGGATTTTTTCTACCAGTGTGATCTCACGCTTACACCCAATCATAGAGCTGGAGAATCACCCCCATCTGCTGTCCCTTATTCAATATATTTGCAGTTACCCTTCGGATCTTCTCAACCTGAGGACGCACTGTGCTTTGGACGGTTGGGGCACACGAAACAGAAAATCTGTGTTTAGCAGCTGTAATATAAAAGTTTTCTTTTTGGCTCCAAATTGAATAACATAATAGTTACCACACTAGACAAGCCACTGATTACTGTAAGACCTTAGATGAGATCATATTCAACTCATTCATAAAAACTAAACAAGTAAACTACTGTGACAATGGAAGCAATTGTCGCACTTTTTTCTCACATGCGGTAGAAATATTTGTGAAACTAAGCCAAAGCATGAGAATATAGACATTGATAGATCTGGTTTCAAAATAAAGATATATTATAAACATTTACCCTACCGTACTGAATTTGATAAAACAATGTTGAATCACAGAAAAACTAATCCTTTCTTTGTTGTTGTTGTTGATAGTCCTATAAGTAATTCTTTGTAAACAACAGGTCTTGTAATCCTCTTTGGTGGCCTCTTGTCTTAGCTACTAGACTGGCAATGACGGGAGATCGAGGTTTGAATCTTGGTCAGGTATAACAAGAGTGGTATTTCCACTCTCCCTCTACACAAATGCGTGTACACCTCCTAAAAATAAGACCTTCCTAATCCCTCAAATCATCAGTGTATAACCAGGACTGGTAGTAAGACGCGGTGCTAAAAAAAAGGTCTTGTAGACCTCAAACAAATTACAGACACATTAAGTTGACATAAACACCTCAATCAATATCTGACAATTTAAGGAAACTATTCCTAATTTAGATTTAATAAAAATTCTGTGATATTTATGAAATAAAGTTCGTTGAACAAAAACAATTTGTAATAAATAAAACGATAGAATGGTAGGAAAATAATAATACAGCACAAATAAAAGTAAAACCCCACACATATTACACATACTTTAATATCTCTATGTTAATAACATCTTCCTCGGCCGAGTAATCTTACATTGACACCATCATTGGCTTTCAATTAAATTATTGTTATTATTTCTGTGGTTTGTTAGGCTTTATTAAAAAACATACAAACCAGTTAAATAAGTCAATTTGAATTTAAAGCTGACATACATCATATACCTACCAAGTCACTAGCTTACATATTATGTTTACAAAGCTGACACTTTTATTTTAAATTTTGTTTTCTCAAAGCTAAAATATTTTTTATACAGTAGATGGGTGACTATCCAGCCGGGGCTCCAATGTAATTATAGTACTGTATTATACTACATTGATTTGGATTGAAAAATTGAGTGTTTGAATCACTAAGGACTGAGAGATGACGGTGATCATACCTTTGCATGTCTGTACGTGACAAGCATTCACACTATCAGGCTGTTTACATGCTGCTCACTTTTTATTTGTTTCTTCTTTTATTTATTATTGTGCCGTAATTTTGTTTGAAAGTTAAATATGAGTGAAAAACGGAAGAAAGTGTTGGTGACGATGGAGGGGAAACTTAGCTCTATAAGAAGGCTGGATTCTGGAGAATCAGAAAAAAAAAAAAAAAAAATTGTTAATAGTTGGTAAATGTACTGTGAGGGATTGGGAAAAGAAACATGCAGCAATTGAAAAATGGTGTGCTAACCAAGTAACTGGTAAGTGGTAAGTAAGTGGTATACAAGTGAGATAAACAATTAAAAAAGGCAAACAAACATTTGCACATTGAGGAGGCTTTATATTTCTGGCACAAACATGTGAGGGAAAAAGGGTTGACTAAAGGCCTAGTGACTTTACTGCCAGTGACAGATGGTTGGATAGATGGAAGCAACACTTTGGTGTTGGACAGTTAACAATTCACGGCGAGGTTTTATCTGCAGATAGAGCTGCTGTTACTAATTTTAAAACCTAACTTTTTAATCTTATCGATAAGGAGGAGCAGCTTTACAACTGCGATGAGACCGGACTAAACTACAAAATGTTACCGATGAAAAATATTGCATCAAAAAATGAAGATGAACGTGTTACAGTTTTCGTGTGTGGTAGCACCATTGGAAGCCACAAATCAAGGTTAACACTAATCGGGAAAAAAAGGCATTTAAAAATTTGAAAAATATAGTCTTTGGCGTTGTGGATGAATGGGGGCATTTTTAAAATGTGGTTCCAAAAAGAATTTGCACTGACAGTTGAAAAGCATTTGGCTGCCAATAATAATAACTTGCCGAGGAAAACAATTCTTATTCTCGACAATACAATCATTTTATCAAATTGTAAATCAGCGATAAGTGGGAGGAGGTCAAAGAACAGTGTGGTAGTGTACCCCATCACAAGCACATCACAAGTGGCGAGGGAGAAAAATTAGTCCATTTCATTGCTAGAAAAAAGTTTCCGGATGCGAGAATGCTGATTTAAAGGACATTACGAAATGGTTGGCAAACAATAAAGTTGACGAAATAACTGATGAAGATATTGTGACGATGGGTCTGAATGAAGAGGAACTCGTTGACAATAGCACCAATCGCATACCACGCTCTGAATGTTTCAAGGGAATCGAGCCAGCACTGCAGTACATTAGTCAGCAGGAAGAGGCGACGCCAGCAGACATCTTTTGTATACGGAAATGGAGAAATATGTTGGCAAGGGAAAGAAGACAGCATTAAAAGCAGACAACAATCATATATTTTTTTAAAGAGTAGGCTATGTAGGTGTACATGCATTTTTTTATATCTAGGTAAAATTTACATTTAAGTCGTTGATTGAAAAGTATGCAAACTTGATAAACACAAATTTAAAAATAATGCTATGAAATGCTACTAATAAACACCTATCACACATCGTGGGTGTTGACTGGACTTAAAATGATTCACTCTAAAGATCCGGCTTATCCGTATTTTTTGCTATCCGGACCGCCACATTAGGTCAGATATTTGTGAGCCTACTGTATCTGTTTTTAGGTTTTGTGGGTTATATTGGTGAATTAAAAAGAGTTAAAGCAATATATCCTATATATTTCAATTTATACTATTCTATCTATCTAACACATTCGTTATGAGAAGTAAAAAAAATACTTTATTCTTTAACATGTTACATTTATTGTTATTGGGTCCAAAATTCCTACCATTTTATTTATTTTTATAAAAGCTATATCAGATTCATTTACAACTTAACCTTTTTTTTAGAATTTGTTACAACACTTGAGTGGCATAAGAAATGTATTGGTCATCATCATCAAGTTCTGGGATTATTTGAATAACATACAATCATTAGCAGTGGTTGAATATCTCGTAGTTAAAAGTTGAACAGTGTGTTTAGTAAAGAATACAACTTAAGAGAAATACTAGTAGGTAATGTTTTATTACAAGACACACAGATGTAAACAATGTAGCCATGGGAACAGCATGTCAACATAGACAATACAACATAGAGGAGAGTTAGAGGATATCTCTGCACTTGTGAGTGTCAAACTATAAACAACATTGCTCTTTACCAACAAGTACAGCACACTCCCTGTTTGAGCTCATCATATTTAACTGGGGGTAAAATGATGAGGCCCCTGAATTTTCATTTTAAATATAAACAGTGTTGGGGAAATAATGGGTTTTTCTAAAAAATTTAACCAGGTATTTTGGTTTAAACCAGCTTAGATTTCAACTATTTGATTTAAATTAATTTAAAACTTTGTTGGCTTCTTATTAACTTAAGCCCTTTCTAAACTCAAGACTGAGGTAACAAACAGGGTGTCTACCATCCGGGAAAACTGGAATTAGCCAGGAACTTAAAGTGGTCAGGGAAAAAACGGGAGTAAGTCGGAAATTTGGTAAATTAAAAAAAAGAAGTGAAAATGTTGTTTTACTCAAAATATTAAATATATGATTCAAACTGTTTATAGCTGTGTAAAATATTTTCTAATTTTCTAATTCCTAGTAGACTATGTTCTTGAATAGTGTTGTACCACGGCTTCTTAACGTTTTACTCGAACAACAACAAAATGGTAATAGCAGACTGGCTGTTCATCCCTGAAACCAGTAACCGCAGGGGTCCCACAAGGACTCACTATACCTAGCTTCAATCTCTCTTCTCATCAGTATGTAGATGACACTCAGACCTAGGAGTAGTGTTAAACTTTGGTTCTCTGCCCTCTTGCTGTCGCAACGTTGCTGCAGGTCTGATTATGGTAGGGGAGGATTGATGGAGAGGGGTGGGATGTGGAGGCCGAGTTTACTGGGTACGAGGGTGCTAACTTTGTCCGAGGAAGGAGGAAGAGGGGTCTTGTCCCAGGGGATCGAGGTGGAATGGTGTTCCGGGGTCTGGAGAGGGGTGTATTGAGGAGATGGAGTTTGTGGTTGAGAAGCAGACAGCATCTGCGGGCTTCTCTGGCGTCTTCCCTCCTCTTTTTCCTCCACCCTTAGATTGGGTTAAAGAGAGGTGCTCTGAATTAGCTTGATGATTCCTATGGAAAAGCTGCGGCAGCCGGCTGAGGGTGCAACCTCAGAGCTCAGAGCAAGACAAACTCACAGCTATAAAGTATTCCTTCTATTTGATCTCTAATCCTCCAAATGCTTTTACACAATGTCCCTAATTCATTTCTTTAGGGAGCACTCTTCACTGTTCTAGTAGGGTCCACAAAAAACCTTACAATCTAATTTACATTATAACACGGGATGATATTAAAAGGCATAATCTCTACAGTTCCATTAAATGGGCTTCTTCATCCAGGTAATATTTACAGAAACATTAGCAATTTTGTCTGAATGTCCATCCAGGGTTGTTTGGTGGCTCACTCAGGAAGGTTATTCTTGGTCAGTCACTAGCAGATTACTTGTATCTGTAGTAATTGATGAAAATATATCCTGAGGAAAACCTGTCTCATCTTGAGTACTTACATCATCTTTCTATAGATTCAAACACATTTTACCAAATGACGTAAAATTAACCATATGAATCATTGACCACTCCTCATAACTTCTTGGCATTAATAAAAACTTTAAACATAAAATACAAAAAATACAAAATGTCTGTCTGAGATTTATTTCTAAACTAAAAAAATATATTATCAATCCAATTACCTCAAGAACTTAAATTGCCACAATATGGAATACCAACATCTTTCGAGTTTTAGTTTACGGCATTAGGAACTTGTAAGTTCATTGCTGCACTTAGAATAATATCTTAAGCAAGTTCTCTCCAGTCCACCTCATTACATCCTATCCCTATCATGAGCTAGTTCTCTCCAGTCCACCTCATTACACCCTATCCCTATCATGAGATAGTTCTCTCCAGTCCATCTCATTACACCCTATCCCTATCTTGAGCT
The DNA here is from genome assembly GCA_901482245.1 of Timema douglasi. NCBI lineage: Eukaryota > Metazoa > Arthropoda > Insecta > Phasmatodea > Timematidae > Timema > Timema douglasi. Next base: position 18,050 of record CABEEJ010005222.1, read on the forward strand.
AGTTATCTCCAATCCACCTTATTGCACCCTATCCCTATCATGAGCTAGTTCTCTCCAGTCCACCTTATTGCACCCTATCCCTATCTTGAGCTAGTTCTCTCCAGTCCACCTCATTACATCCTATCCCTATCATGAGCTAGTTCTCTCCAGCCCATCTCATTAGACCCTCTCCCTATCATGAGCTAGTTCTCTCCACTCCACCTCATCACACCCTATCCCTATCATGAGCTAGTTCTCTCCAGTCTACCTCATTACATCTTATCCTTATCTTAAGCTAGTTCTCTCCAGTCTATCTCATTACATCCTATCCCTATATTAAGCTAGTTCTCTCCAGTCCATCTCATTACAACCTATCCCTATATTAAGCTAGTTCTCTCCAGTCCATCTCATTACACCCTATCCATATCATGAGCTAGTTCTCTCCAGTCCATCTCATTACAACCTATCCCTATATTAAGCTAGTTCTCTCCAGTCCATCTCATTACAACCTATCCATATCATGAGCTAGTTCTCTCCAGTCTATCTCATTACATCCTATCCCTATATTAAGCTAGTTCTCTCCAGTCCATCTCATTACAACCTATCCCTATATTAAGCTAGTTCTCTCCAGTCCATCTCATTACACCCTATCCATATCATGAGCTAGTTCTCTCCAGTCCATCTCATTACAACCTATCCCTATATTAAGCTAGTTCTCTCCAGTCCATCTCATTACAACCTATCCATATCATGAGCTAGTTCTCTCCAGTCTATCTCATTACATCCTATCCCTATATTAAGCTAGTTCTCTCCAGTCCATCTCATTACAACCTATCCCTATATTAAGCTAGTTCTCTCCAGTCCATCTCATTACACCCTATCCATATCATGAGCTAGTTCTCTCCAGTCCATCTCATTACAACCTATCCCTATATTAAGCTAGTTCTCTCCAGTCCATCTCATTACAACCTATCCATATCATGAGCTAGTTCTCTCCAGTCTATCTCATTACATCCTATCCCTATATTAAGCTAGTTCTCTCCAGTCCATCTCATTACAACCTATCCCTATATTAAGCTAGTTCTCTCCAGTCCATCTCATTACACCCTATCCCTATCATGAGCTAGTTCTCTCCAGTCCACCTCATTACATCTTATCCTTATCTTAAGCTAGTTCTCTCCAGTCTATCTCATTACATCCTATCCCTATATTAAGCTAGTTCTCTCCAGTTTATATCATTAAACCCTATCCCTATATTAAGCTAGTTCTCTCCAGTCCACCTCATTACACCCTATCCATATCATGAGCTAGTTCTCTCCAGTCCACCTCATTACACCTTATCCCTATATTAAGCTAGTTCTCTCTAGTCCATCTCATTACAACCTATCCCTATATTAAGCTAGTTCTCTCCAGTCCATCTCATTACAACCTATCCCTATATTAAGCTAGTTCTCTCTAGTACATCTCATTACAACCTATCCCTATATTAAGCTTGTTCTCTCTAGTCCATCTCATTACAACCTATCTCTATATTAAGCTAGTTCTCTCCAGTCCATCTCATTACAACCTATCCCTATATTAAAGCTAGTTCTCTCCAGTCCACCTCATTACAACCTATCTCTATCCTGAGCTAGTTCTCTCTAGTCCATCTCATTACAACCTATCCCTATATTAAGCTAGTTCTCTCTAGTCCATCTCATTACAACCTATCTCTATATTAAGCTAGTTCTCTCTAGTCCATCTCATTACAACCTATCCCTATATTAAGCTAGTTCTCTCCAGTCCACCTCATTACACCTTATCCCTATATTAAGCTAGTTCTCTCCAAGTCCACCTCATTACACCCTATCCCTATATTAAGCTAGTTCTCTCCAGTCCACCTCATTACACCTTATCCCTATATTAAGCTAGTTCTGTCCAGTCCACCTCATTACATACCATCCCTATCTTGAGCTAGTTCTCTCCAGTCCACCTCATTACATACCATCCCTATCTTGAGCTAGTTCTTTCCAGTCCACCTCATTACACCCTATTCCTATCTTTAGCTAGTTCTCTCCAGTCCACCTCATTATATACCATCCCTCTCTTGAGCTAGTTCTCTCCAGTCCACCTCATTACACCCTATCGCCCTTTGGTCTATTTTAAAGTTATCTTCCCGTTCACTTCTAGGTCTTCCCAATAGTATCTTTCCATTGAACTTACCAGTCAGTACCACGGAGAAGGTTCTAGAATCTCCCTTTCACCCAGCATATCCTGCTCACCTTAAACTACGAAACTTGACTATCCTAACAATGTTTTAAGAGTACAGGGTATGTAACTCATAATTATGTAACCTACTCCACTCCCCAGTAACCTCATCCCTTCTTGGACCAAATATATTTCTAACCACCTTGTTTTTTAAACACCCTAATTTTGTTTCCATCACAGGTCTATTAATTAAGAGAGCACATTTCATACGCGTAAAGACCAAATGGTAAGGTTATTTTTGAAATCGGTCTTCCTCCTCTTATTTCTACATCTCTCTATTATCTCCAACCACCTCATTATTGGTCTCTCTCTTTGTTTCCTCTTATTCCCACTGCCCATGTCTCCGCTCCATAGGTCATTATTGGTGTGTAATATGTAATTGTTTCATAAATAGCCTTCTTGCATTCTAAAGCCCAGTATGCACTAGGGAACATTTCCCCAGAAACATCGGGAAACAGTTTGCAAACATGTTTCTTGTAATCCATTTCAAACGGGTTATAAGAAACATTTCTCCATATTTGTACGTGTTTTACAACATTCTAGGCAATAAACATTGGGACCATTTTTATTCTGCTGTTGGCAGAGATTACATCACTTCCTCGGTTTGTCTTTTATAATGTCGTGGTCAACCGAAAAGACACTGGAATTTAGAGATATTTCACACAAACAGATTGTTGGACTTTAAAAGTTGGATTAAAAAAAGGGGATGTTTAAAATGAAATAGGAAAAAAGTACGCAGGTGGTTCGAATGAAGGGGAAAACAAGTTAGAGGCCCTTTGTCTGCAATTTCGGGGAGAGTACACTAAAGTCTTGGCACAAGCCACAGCAGCCTCCTCATCAGCAGACCTCTTTCACTTTCTGAGCTCTGGCTGGGAAACAGTTTCCAAGTGCACCTCAGGCTTGAGGGTTTATTTTTCAGTTGTAGCGCCGTGTATCAAGGTCTGTCACATCATCTCCTGATATCAACTCTGTACGCTAATACTTTGCAGGAAATATTTGCTACATTAGAGACAAACTGATATTGTCAAATGAATCTCTATTTTTGGGACATATTCTAAATTGGTGATTAGCAAAAGCTTCTCAGTAAAATCATATTCACTTTATTAGAAACTTGATACCTAATTTTAGTAACAGCTTTAAAATATGTTCTCACTATCTGCGCTTAAGTGTTTTATAACATTGTTTAACTGGATTATTTGTTTTACAATGACACTCAGTTTTGTCAAATCCAGATGATTAGATTAAAAATGTTGATGAATCTTTTTGATGAATAATATTATCAGGGTTTGATAAGTCATGAGGGTGGTTTTCCACTCTCCTTGCACACAAATGTAGGTACACTTCCTCTAAATTAAACCTTTCTAATGCTTGCCACATTAGTCTAGTTAATACATAGGTATTCTTGTAACTTGAATGGGTAGTAAGACGCGGTGCTAAAAAATAAACTTAGTTTTACTAGTTTGCTTAAGGGATTTTGATATTTATTCATAAAAAATCCTTTGCCACTTTGTCTTCATATGACTGATATTCCACATGGAACCTCACTCTTTCTTTAAACAATCCACTAAAACACCTCATGAGTTTCGTATTTATTATCAATTGTTGTGCTGATCTGTGGGTGGCAATATATTTGCTCTCTTGCACACACTAGGCAGCATATAGTAAAGTTAGAGGACGCCCCTTCATTAAAATATTATACAGGGATACTCAATGGCAGGTAAAAACCTTGTTATGTATTTCAGTCACAACATATTCCAATTTAACAAGCTGAGGTTACCTTTTACTCTGGTGTTCTGTTTCAGACTCGACTACATCGGAATCCAGCACAACTATTGACGGCACAAAAGTAAGTACGATCATTGGGTTTGTTAAGCTATGGCTACATTAGGTTGGTCCGCACCACATCCGGTGTCATAAGTTATTTATTTTAAAGAACACACGTCATGCCAGTGGTTAAATGTTCAAATGCCTGACAACCGTCACAGTGAGGAAAAAATAAATAAATAGCGCAATTTGTCCTTATCGAAATTGACAAACTATTATTGCATTAGTAAGTGACTTTTCTAGCTACAAAGTCAGACTGAGAATGCTATTGTTGGATCTAGGCGGGGGGTGGGAAGGTAGTCAGTTGCCTTCAGTCAACATCACATTGCCTTTGTTTCTTTTGGTCAGCTTTAACACGTGGCTGCAAAATATTAGTCTGCTACTTCATTGTCATAAATCTGTTTATAGTGTAAATATCTTTGTTATATATTATTCTTACTTTAGTATATGGCTTGTTTAAAACAACCTGTATATCTTGTTTTACTGTTATCGTGTGGTTAATACGTTATCTTAGTTTATTTACGAGACAGAAGATTGAAAATTAAATCGTTTTGAAAATACACACAAACTGGAGGTAAGAATTTTGTTTTAACCTAAAAGTATTATATTATTTACTTAAAAAAATCATACCTTTTCGTAAAAATAAAGAAAATACTATATTTTCCTTACTGCTTGAAAGCGCAAACAGCAATTTGACACTAAAATATTTAAAAAATACAAACTCTGAAATTCATCCATTATCATAAATTAAAAGGTGAGTTTTTAATTTAAACTTAGAATCTTTCCTTGACCCGTACTCTCTTTTATTAGAATAGTCTTCTAAAAACTATTGTACGATTGAAAAAAACAAATAGTTTCATTATTGCACTAAATTAGTATACTTCAAATTCAGGTGGCCTATTCAAAACAAGAACGTTATAAAGCCCAACAGAAAAATAAAAAATCTAGTAGGTAGCTTTTAGACTAGCAAAATTTATTTTAAGCCATTTAAAACATGCATGTTATTTTTTGTTTGAGGTGTGGAGATGGATGCTGCATGTTATTTTTTGTAGGTACATACAGTTACGACCACATTTTTTGAGCCACGGTCACAAAATGGGGCTCGTGCATAATCTATAAATTGATGATGGCACACACCCTATTGTTGGGCACTTCATTCTGAATTTCCTTTTCAAGATGGCGTCTGCTCAAAAAAAAATTATATTCCATTTGGGATACTCAAAAACGGTTACAGCCATAAACAATTTTTATATACATACCCAATGTGCGTGTTACCAATTTAAGTTTTTTTAAGATAGATATATAAAAAAGTGAGGCCTATAGATAACATATATTTAATAGCGGGAATGAAACCTGTTGTGGCATGATGAAATTGGTTTGTTTTGACACTATCTTGCTTGTTGGGATTATTTAAACAAAAAGAAGAATATTTTCACTAAAAAGCCTATTTCCTTGGAAAAACAGGAAAAACCAAAATCAACTATTGTATCTCAACTATTTCAAGAATAGAAAATAATCTCGGATTTTTTTTACAACTATTTAAAAAAGGTGTAATGGTGGTGTACTATGTAGCACTAAAGGTTAATTACACATGATTAAATATTGTTACAGACTTTACTAGGCCTATTTAGCTTATGAGCAATTCCATGAAAAAGAGGAATTGGGGGTAAAAAATTAAAATTAAAATTGTGATTAAGATGTTTGGCTAAATAAATTGTAGAAATACTCTATTATTTGGAAATGAAACTTTTTTTTTTTAGCCTTTTATAATATTATTTTATGATATTACTTTAAGAGACTTGGAAAAGGAAGCAAAATGGTAATTTAAACATGCCACGGTTGGCAACCTTTTACTCTGATTGTACAATTAATTCACTAAATATACATGTGGAAAAGTTAACTGTCATCTGTTTCCAATGGAATGTTGAAGAGAGACATTTGTTGGTATGTTATTACTTTTAATATATCACAGATTGTTTGGTGAGTGTTCCTGTGTAACATCCGTTACAACAAATAGACAAAAGTTGATTGTATCTCGTATATAATGATTTGTTTTCCCCCAAGACTTCCCAAAGTAAGGATATGATTTTAACCTAACCTCAAACAATTTTGAAATATTTTTTAGAGTTATTTTTAAAGGAATACTGTGTAACGGATGTTACACAAATTTTATTGAAATATCTGTTGAATTTTCCACGTTTAAGTATATGACTTTCTATATTACCACATATATTTTAATATAATCTATTAGTTTAGACACTTTTGGGTTAATATAAAACAAAGTCAGACCTCATATAAGCTACTTTTTGTAACTTAAGACTGCCAAAACTTT
>CABEEJ010005222.1:25140-52659 GCA_901482245.1 Timema douglasi
ATGTTCTGGTTAAGTTTCAAGTTGAAAACAGACCAATTTTCTACAAATATGCTGGTGTCTGTCAGACAGTGTGTGAAAATAACGAAGTTAGGGTTGTGTTTTTGAAACAGTGGAGAAAAAACAGGAAATTTTTCAAAATTGATGATAGTGATGAGAAGTATATCCACTTCAAACAAATTGAACAAATTTTGATGGCACCAAAACTGAAGATAGTGAAACGACACATGGTATATGAGTTCCCAGCTGCAGTGGACGTTAAAGAAAAATAGTTTGTTTGATGTTAAAGTCTGTTAAAGTTTATGGTTTAAAGCTATTTGCTTTCCAGTGGTAACTTAACATTTTATTTAAATAAAGTATATAATTTAGCCTATTACTTTATTATTACATATGAATCATACCTTATTTTGCTAGTTTTTACAATAAGTTCTCTGGCTCCACAATCTAAATGTACAAGTTATTCCATAGAACAAACTTAGGATTAAAAATAAATAAACATTAGTTGAAAATAAACAAATATGATTATTTTTGGAACACATGTAACATCCGTTACAAAATCATTGTAACATCCGTTACACTGTAAAATGAATTTAAAATCATTATAGTTACATTTATTTATTTAAATAACCACCTCATTGTGTTCATAAGTTATGGACAATACATTTCCGTTTGGAAAAAAATTCTTACATCAAGTGTAGGGACTGAAATATTGAAATGAATACTCATGTTACCCTTACCTGTTCCCCTGAAAGTAACATCCGTTACACTTCTGAATCAGCAATTTCTCTCATTCCATACACAACTATGGCATGCCATTTTTGGAGCAAGGCAGTTTGAAGTAGAAGTATTTAATAATCCTAATTGAATGGTAGTAGCAAAATTGTTTGCAATGAAATAATTAAATATATTAGATAAAATGTAACATCCGTTACAAATGGAATTGCTCTTATGCATTTTTTTCAGATGAAAATTTGGAGAACCATCATGTTAACAATACAATTTCAAGAAAGTTGGAAGGAGGATTTTCCATGGTTACAGGATGGACCGAAGAAAGGCTATGCGATTTGCACTTTGTGCAATAAATATAATATTTTATATGAGTCCATGGGTAGATCCGCAGCAACAAGCCATTCCAAATCACAAAGGAATAAGACAAATGAAGCACATGTGCTGGTAGTTTCTCTGCTGGTTCATCACATTCTTTGGTTCCAGCAGACATTCCAATCCCTTCTACAGCTCAAATGTCGTCCCTTCAGAGCACACATTCCAGTAGGCCTACTGTTGAGACCTCCGAACAAGACAAGTGGTGGAAATTAAGTGCTAATGCAACTGAATGTGAAACTCTTTGGTGTATTCAAACTACGGTACATCACAATTCTCTGAGACATGCTGAAAGCAGTGTCAGACTCTTCAAACGAATGTCCCGTGATAGTTCAACAGCCACCGATATGAGACTAGGCAAGGAGCATTGTGTATGGACTTGCTCCTTATTTTAAAAACAAACTGCTTTCAGCAGTTAAGGAGTGTGAGTTTTTTTGTAGTTGGCTTTGCACAAAAACAGCAGATGGACATTGTTGTTCGTTACTGGGATGAGTCCAAATACCAAGTCTGTTCTCGTTTCTACACATCTATGTATTTAAACAAAACAACGGCGGTTGACCTCCTCAGTGCACTAAAGGAGGGACTCAGCGGCCTTGATGCTCACAAAATCATCCAATTATCGATGGACGGTCCAAACGTAAACTAAAACTGCTCCAGATGCTAAAGATGGAGTTAGCAGAAGATCCTCATGGTCCACAAATGTTAGACATTGGCAGTTGTGGTCTGCATGTAGTTAATCTAGCTTTCAAAACTGGCATTAAAAAACCTCTTTGACCTTGTTGGCTTTTTTCAGAGCATGTTATTACTTATTCAAGGACAGTCCCAGTGGTCGAGGGACCTATATGGCTGTGACAGGTTCCTCAACATTCCCAATGAAGTTCTGTAATGTGAGGTGGCTGGAAAATGTTGATGTAGCCAAAAGGGCCCTGGAAACTCTCGACAATTTGAAAAAGTTTGTTGATTACATTTCCACACACAAGACCATGAAAGCAACTGCATCCTCTACCAGTTTCAAAGTAATATCTTGTTCCCTTAAAGACAAGCTCCTCCGACCAAAACTTTCTTTCTTTCTGTCTTTGGCAGAAGACTTGGAGCCATTCCTGAAGGAATTTCAGTCAGACTCTCCATTGTCTCCTTTCCTTCATGGCAATCTGCTGAATATCCTAAAAACATGTATGGGGAGAGTTGTGAAAGATGATGTCCTTGGCAGTACACTCCACTCCTTCAAAAAATTGATTTGAAGAAGGAAGAAAATCTGAAAGGAGCTCGAGACATTGATATTGGCTATGCGACACGCTCAGCTTTAAGAAAATGTCGTGGCGTCAAAGACCTTGATGTTCTTCTCTTCCGGCAGGATTGTAGAACTTGCCTGAAGAATGTAGTGGACAAGCTGCTTGAAAGGTCACCCTTGAAGTTTCCCCTGACAGAGGCATTAACCTTCTTGAACCCTTACAAGATTGGATTTAACCAGGATGAAGCAGTGCAGCAGATGACCTCAGCTATGGACATCCTAGTAACATCAAACCTGATTCCTGCATCTGTGGCCCAAAATGCTGATAGGGAGTACAAGGAGTTTGTCAGCCAGGAAAAAGTGAAACTCACACTAAAAGCATACTTGAGAGAAACCAGACTGGATGATTTTTGGGCCAAGAACTTAATGAAAGTTGTACGTATGCTTCTTCCCCTCTCGCATGGAAATGCCACTCTTGAGACAGGTTTCTCTATAAATGGAGAGGTGATTGTATGATTGTAGAGCACCTGAAAGAAGATTCTATCGTGGCTCAGCGCATTGTTTACGATGCAGTGATGGATGCTGGTGGTATTGATAATTTTGTTGTCCCTAGAGACTTGCTCCTCTCTATGCGCAGTGGAAATATGCGATGGAAACAAGCCCTAGAGAACCAGCGATTGAAACAAACCGCAGAAGACAAGGCTAAGGCGGAAAAGAGAAAGGCAGGCCTTCTGGCAAAAGAACTTGGAGCAAAAAAGCAGAGGTTGCTCTTAGAGTCACAAAAGGCCGTAGCAGCAATCGATGAAGAAATAAAAGGACTGAAGAAAAATTAAATGTTTATTAATTTTATTGAACATCCATCTCATCCTGATATAATTGTATAGGCTCGTATTTATTTATTTACAGTACACAGGGTGTTTTAGCTGTAATTTATTTCTGACTTTAGGTGCAATGATCTTTTAATGTATCAAACTTGTGTTCATAATGTGTTACCATTCATAAACATAATAATTATCTTGTGAAAGCAATTAATAAGTAATCATTAACTTCGTAAAAAGAGTATGTCATATTTTTCTAAATATTTGTTTGATATATTATTAATATTAGCCTACTTATTTAGAAACGAGCGTGGGTTTTATTTGCTATTTTCCAAGTAAAATTCATTGTGATCTAAAATGGTTTTTTTAGTTGTGTAATATTATAATTTTCTAATCCCTAGTAGACCAGGTTAATACAAATAAAAAACATCGTCTTTATTTCAAATTTTAAAACTTATTAATAATCATAATAAAAAAAATCTGGAGAGGGGGGTTAGAAGGGTGCGACATACTTTTTTTAGTCGGGAATTTTATAAAATGATCAGGGAAAATCAGGGAAAAAGCCGGGAATTTCATTGGTCAAGTTGAGTAGACACCATGACTACACCTGTACGCACCGTTCCGCACTGCACAGGTAAAGAGAGCATTCATCCACACTTTTACGGTCCGTTACAGAGCAGGCCAGCGTAGTGTAGCCATTTGCTCCCGAATACCCTGGACGTCGGGCGTCTGTATAAATGTTCAGTAGTTCCCGAACTGTGTTGTCGTACCAACCGCAAACAGATTGTTGTGGTAGCAAAAATGGCAATAATTGAACGGGTAATTAGTAAAATTGAGAATTTTGCAGTTTCCTTAAGATTTTCTAACAAACTTTTCCACCATAATATGATTTGTTTTAATAAACATTATTTGATAAAGAGCCGTCACTTAACATCGTAGTATGGCGGAAGTCTATATCTCTGTAAACTGTATATTTTCATTACAATAACTTCACGTTGACTTTTTATGTGTGTGTGTGTGTGTTTTTCCATGGCTTCCACAATACTACTTGCGGGAGTGACTTGCACGTGCATCATTTTTACCCGTCCTTCCCATTCGGCGCGGTATGGTGCGGCAAGTGTAGCCACTTGCGCAACAGTGCAGACTGGCCTAGTGTAGCCGTAGCTTTATTGGTCATGTCCACACACATCGGCAACTGATGCACATTAAATATTTATAACCAGGATGTCCACCAATATATAAGTATTTAAATTCTCCTTCAATTGTTATTTAAAAGTCTTAAAATCTAAACAAGAATCTTTGAATATTTCAAATATTTTTTCATCAAATTAAACAAATTATAACACATATCATGAAGAAGAAGAATGGCTGTACATATTTGTAAGCTCAATATAAGTCCTTGAAAGTCTCAGTTATGCAACATGCGTTGTTAATTAGGGTCTTCCTCAGAGCAAGTTATGTGAGGTGGAATATTTTTGTTTCCACGCATGTAATTATGAAAAATGAACATGCAGCTATAGGGAAAAAGACAGATTATCTATGCAACCCTCCAGAAATTTCTGGAGAAATATGACTTATTGATAATTTAAAAATAACATTTTATTTTAATATACAGATATTTCTGAAGAAATTTCCAAAAACTAAATGTATGTGTGTGTTTGTATAAAAAGTGAAGATGAAGCTCCTTGAACCTGAGATCTAGGAGGACACGCTGTGGTGTTTACTTCACACCACTCTCAGGCTATAGACTAGTTTTCTGAAACACTGGACACCTCTGATACACTTGTATCACTACCCGAGACATCAACATCGATTTCATCCAAGCTGCTAAACTCTTAATCACTTTCTTCCGACATCTTAAATTTTCTAAAATAAATACCAAGAAAGGGGCAAAACATTAAGAGGAAAACAAGCAAGGTTAGATTGTCTGTTATAAGCTATAATTAACATGGAAACTGCAGCTAGAGTTCAGTGTAAACAAGCAAGGTTAGATTGTCTGTTATAAGCTATAATTAACATGGAAACTGCTGCTAGAGTTCAGTGTAAACAAGCAAGGTTAGATTGTCTGTTATAAGCTATAATTAGCATGGAAACTGCTGCTAGAGTTCAGTGTAAACAAGCAAGGTTAGATTGTCTGTTATAAGCTATAATTAGCATGGAAACTGCTGCTAGAGTTCAGTGTAAACAAGCAAGGTTAGATTGTCTGTTATAAGCTATAATTAGCATGGAAACTGCTGCTAGAGTTCAGTGTAAACAACAACTTCATCTTATTGTTGTACTTTTTGTAAACAAAATGTGTTGGGATAATATTTTTTTTTAGTGCCCGTAATAACACGGGCAGGGCAAATCATGGAAGCGGATATTTGCATACTAAATGTTCAATGTGGTTGATACAATGGATTTGGGATATTCAGGACATTCAGGATAGTTTAGATCATGTATTTACTGTCCTACCAGGCCGGTATTTCAACCCACCATTGCTGGTGCTGTTGCAATGCTAACAAGTGTATGCTTTGTTATGTGGATTTTGTATGTCCTTTAAGATTATTAGGTCTAAGAAATCTTATTTTACATGTCTCTCGTTTGTAAGATAGCAAACAAATATAGCCAGCGAAGGAATATCTGTGTTCACCCAGTGTTGAACTAGAAGCAACGCAGACATGTAAGATAGCAAACAAATATAGCCAGCGAAGGAATATCTGGGTTCACCCAGTGTTGAACTAGAAGCAACGCAGACATGTAAGATAGCAAACAAATATAGCCAGCGAAGGAATATCTGGGATCACCCAGTGTTGAACTAGAAGCAACGCAGACATGTAAGATAGCAAACAAATATAGCCAGCGGAGGAATATCTGGGATCACCCAGTGTTGAACTAGAAGCAACGCAGACATGTAAGATAGCAAACAAATATAGCCAGCGGAGGAATATCTGGGATCACCCAGTGTTGAGCTAGAAGCAACGCAGACATGTAAGATAGCAAACAAATATAGCCAGCGGAGGAATATCTGGGTTCACCCAGTGTTGAGCTAGAAGCAACGCAGCTTTTCATATCACTCCACAGGGAACATACAACTAATTTCTGTAGTGCAACGGGAGATAGGAATTTGTTCCATCACCTTATTAAGTTTGAGTTATCTGGAGCAATAATTGAAATCACATCACTATTTATTTTTTTTACAAATCCTCCATGACTTTAAGGTAGTTTGCTTTGAGCAATATTCCAAGCTATAGCAAAATTAGCTTCAATAGCCAACTCACTTTGCTACAGAGAGGAAATAGTTAAGTTTGTTGAGTGACTAAATTAGATTCAATAATTATTGTATCATATTTTTTTCTCAGTTTTGATTCAGGAGGAAATCAATATGTAATTTTTTTATGATTAGATTGGGGCTGAAGCTTTAAATTACGGGCCTTAAAGTGGTTGATGGCTGAATGACAGAAAGACACGAGCCTATATTTTAAAAATAGGTTATTAAAAGGTGTAGGTCCCAAGTTTTAAACAAAACTGATAGTGTAACCAGCGATACATCGTTTTTAATTACTGTATGTGTTGGTATTATTAATAATGTATATTGCTCCAGCATATCATTTGACAGGATCAATGAGTTTAAAAATTTAGGGACAATTTTAACTATCAATAACAATATTAGATTGTCAATTAGGAAATACATGATATTGCTTGGTCAGTAAGTTGTTGACAACTTGCCTGCTGTCACTCACAATATACAATACAATGTTACCGGTTGTTCTCTCTGGGTGTTATCTTACCTCAAACTTGCGAACTACCAAACCCTCACACATTGTCAACCCTGTGACCTCTTTCCTTGTGCTACTCTATTGTTTATATCTTGTGTTATGTCTGTTCACAGGAGAGAGAGTGTCCCGTTACACAAAAAGTGGCAATGCTCAACAAGATTCCGATTCTAACAAAAACTTGTCCTTCACCGAGTCCTGGAGGTGAGTTTCACTAATAACAGTCGGTGTGGTGTGTCTGTTGCTGTCGATATAATAGAAGATGGAAAGGTTTAGGGAATATACATTATTCTTATTTAAAAATGGTGTTAAATAGAGTCTGTGTGTGTATATATATATATTTTTTTAGAAAATTTCTATATTTTATTCTTGAGAACGTCTCACTACATGTGTGGGTTGTATGCATTCTAACTATACTAAATTGTTAGAAATGAGGAGGTAGAGTTCAGAGGAAATGTACCCTCATTTGTGTGGCGACTTAAATTCAAAAACCCTGATCTCCTCGTCATTCTAATGTGAGAATGACGCAAACACCAATGTTGATAATACATATTTATATCAAATTGACTCATATTTTGTTTGCCTATTTTGTAAATCTTGTCAATTTTATATGGGTTTTAGTCGTGGAAATTTAGATTTTTGGATCTTTCTTGATTTATTGATTCTGGCAAAGGTAAAATGTATCACCCTGCCTTAAAAGTAACTGGGGTTCAAAATGATTCATAATTAATAAATACAATACATTTAAAAGAATTAGCCAAATTGGGTGACCTGGCGGTCTAGGGGTAAGGTGTCAGACTTCTGTGCTGGTGGCCGGGGTTCAATCCTTGGTCCCGGCACAGATCTATCTGATTACCAAACCCTTCCTTCACCTCTGACAAGACATCTTGTGAATGTGGGGAATGCCAGGCCTCCACCGTGGTTCGGATTCCACGTTAAACTGTAGGTCCTTCATTTAATCTCATAATCACCCTACCATTACACATTAGCGTAAGTGCGTATAACCCGAACGAGTATTACTATACGTGGTGATGATGATGATGATGATGATGATAATAATAATAATAATAATTAGCCTAATTAATGAAAAGAATAATAAACTAAATACTTCAAACTAGACAACTAGAAATATCATACACCTCATCCAAATTCACACTCATTATTATCTGATAAAGTACAATAGATGTTACTAACTTAATACATCATTTATGCTATAAAATTTATATAAACATATATAACTACAAAAAATTGATTTTATAAAAACTTTACACACATAATTATAAATTCTAACTGTACAACAACTCAAGAAAAAAGCTCAAAGTTAAGTTATTATTTGTTAAATGTAGCTTGTCGGTAATTCAGTCCATGGCTGTGATGTCACTACAGGAATTACTGGTAAGGGAAGTTGAGTTGAGAATTTTCAGGACTAAAGCAAGATAATGAGTCAAATGTTTTTCTTTTAGTCGTAACCATTCAATATTTTTAAAGTATGTCGTTCTGTGAGCATTAGAGTCGATCAGACAGCTCCTCAGTCAAGTTATTGTATACATTGTCAAAGTCAGAAGCGGATTTACACTGTAGGCCCACTAGGGGCGGCACATTTTGGATAACTTTTTTTAATTTTCTTTTTAATAATCACATTTAAAATGTATTGGTCGGAATAGTTCCCGTTAAAGTCATAATGACAATATTTATTTTTAAATAACTGTGCTCTGCAATCGCTTTGTAACTGAGGACAGTCCCCCCTTCTTCATAATGTTAACTCAAGCTACTGTAGGGCATGCACTGTACATGCCAGAGTTTCTTTCATAGAAATATTTTCTCGAATACCAACTTCTGCCCCATCTCCTCCTCAACCCCTAGACCTCTCTCCACATCCGCGACTGGTCACAGTAGTCAAAATGAGGTAGTATCGGACTTTGTACTAAGTTCAGGTGGTAGAAAATGTTTTTAAGTCCTTTGAAAGTGTGTATAGCTTCCTTTTCGCAAGTGTTGGTCACATGCTCTCCCCAAGTCTATCTTTAAATCACTATTACACTTAGTTTCTAAGTGGGGTATGTTCGACTGGTATGGGCTGGATGTCACTTATCAGATACTTTCGAAATTTACATAATGGATTGAAACAAGTAGATGCACTATACTTCCCCGCATTACTCTTTAATCTAGTCTTAGAGTATGCTATTAGAGTAATGATAAAGAGTATGGAAGAGTTGACATTAAACAGTACAATTCAGCTATTAAGATATGCAGATGATTTAGTTTAGTTGGGGAATTAGATCAAATTTCTGGCATTTTCATAGTGTCATTAAAATAATACACAACTTTCATTTACACTAGTCAAAATAACATTTTTTTTTTCCCAGTTAATACTCACCGTGAATCTCTTTCACTACAATCCTCAAAGAAAACATGTGATTTTTCTGTCATCCTCTCAGCCCTCACTGTGCGTCCTTAGAAAAGAGAAATGTCAAGTGTTTCACAACAAATCATTATAAACTGTATTGTTTTAAGGTGATATTTTAATGTATCAATATCACCTCACTGACAGCTAGTCTAGATCGCTGTACACAATGGCCCATTGCTTTAGACTGAAACTCTCTAACTCCATCATGAAACGACACAACTTCAGATTATGTATGTCTCTAGAAACATTACTACACCTCTGCAATCTTAATAAAATAATCTTTGTAATATATAGAAACTGGAAAAGTTGGAAATGGGTTCTGGAAAAGTTAGGGAATTTTAAAATATAGTTTGGCAGAACAGCCTGATTTTAATCATGTTAATCATGTTTTAGTAATGTTAAAAAGACATGCTCATGGGGCCCACCACCTTTAGTAAATAAAAACCTGTAATTAAATATAAGAGGATGCAGGGATGTCCACTAGAATACATATTTAGAAATACTCCAATGTTATCACTAGAACTGCTATAAGCTCTAGCACTAACAAGGATATATGTCTCAACAATGTTGCTACGGTAACTGTTTGTTTGTCGTCAATCTTACAATGTCTCATTATAGTCCTCGTAACTTAACTGTTCGTAAAGTCTAATCATTGGTTAAACTTGGGGTTGTTTTTTACAACACTCTTTTTTGTGCTTGTCAAATTACGAACAGGTGCCTTATATTAGTTCTTATTGTTAACTTTCTCAGAGCGCTAGATTTGTGTCGAAGCTTTTGATTGGCTTAATTTTACCATTGCAATGTCTCTTGAACTGTTATGAAAACAAATCAATCAAAGCAAATCCAATTTATTATGCCTGTGTAAGGTTATATGCTATCTTACATCGTATTTATTTGTCTGCTAAAACGTTTGTTGAAAATCATAAACACGACATTTAAATGTTAGCAAAGAAGAGGAAACGTTTCTAATTGAATTAGTAGATAAGTACAAATAAACAATTTTAATTGGTGTTCACTCACTTCAAGAATCTCTAAAACCTCATTTTTGTTTAAGCAAAAACGTAAAATAATTCTTCCTCATTTCAAAATTCCTGGAAATTCTTTTATTCCAAGTACTGTATCTCTTTGGTCTTTAAAGTCTTGGGTTGCTTTGAACTTGTAAGTCATTTTCAAAGTCATATTAATCAAACAATAAATCATCTATTTCATAATATAAATAAATGTAACTCCACTTTAATAATAACAATTGCCTTGAAATCAATATGGCCGGGCGTTTTACGTTGTTAATGTAGATGTTTCGTTTGCTAACCAGAAGGTAGACCTTGCGTTAATTTTACTAGCACTTTTACGTGGACATTAGCGCTAACCAAACATTGTAAATCAAAAGCAGGAGCTGTTATCACTTAAACCCTAACAAATATAATAACGTGACGTTGTAAGATGGAGCCTCAAAGGGTTGTTACAGTAACTGTTTGCTTGTTTTCATGGATATCGATATGTTTTCTAACTAAAATACATTTGTTTGAACCCTAGCTGTGACCTAGGAGTTGGAGTTGGAGTGCTAATGAAACACAAATATAAGGTTTATTGGCGATGTTTCAGTGCTGACCCCTCCTCGCTTCGTCTTTGGTTCAGTTCTCTCTTCCTCTCGTCTAGATGCGCCACCTGCTACCCCACCTAGTGGCTCTACCTCACCAAGCTCCTCCATTGACGGGTCCACAGCGCCAATGACACCATCCAAGCCTCTACTTCTGCGGCCATCTCAACTAGCTCTGGGAAGTACCAGTGCTGCCAACAGTAGCTCCTTCTCATTGCTGACGACGGGACTGAGCAACCCTCTTAGTCAATGTACGTAGGGGGGACATGAGTATTAGTATTGAAGTAATCACTAATAATTATACTAAAATCTCAAATAAGAACTATAAGATATTTGTTCCTGTTATTTATTACAGCTTTAGTTCTATGTCTTACTACCCGTTCTAATTAGATAATGTGCCAGGGGTGAATAAGGCTATATTTAGAGGAAGTGCACCTGCATTTGTATGGAGGGAAAGTGGAAAACCTGACCAGGATTTGAACCAAGTAATATCTATATCTATTCTTTTGCAAGAATTACCAGGGTCCGTACAGTCCTTGAAAGACCTGGAATTTAATCTGTCTCAGGTCAAGGCCTGGAAAGTCCTGGAATGTTCAGGTGTCAATATTTATTTTTTAAATGTTTGTGAAGAATGGGTGTAAAGACCGTGATTTAAGAAGCACTGGGGTGTGAAATATCTGGTGCATCCTCTTTACTCTCCTCTCCTCTGTCCTTCCCGAGTCGTTTGTTTTATTTGCAATAGTGTCATCAGCTCTTGGGATGGGATCTCTATAGGGGTAAGGGGATACATACTATGGTAACTTCTCTAACAAACGCATTAGCGTTACTATCTATGAAATACAATTGTTTTCTTTAGTTTCCTACATTTAAAAATCTCAATTCATGTGCATTCACCATTTTTTTTATAAGTTGCTCTAAAACTGTCATTTGTAATAATTCTTTTAATATTTCTGACAACCTATTAACACTTTAAGCACTTATAATTACAGCTTTGCACTAAAATGCCTGCTGATAGCTATTAGTTCATCTCCCATCCACCTTAGCGCTTAAATTCCTGTTCTAGCCATACTAAAATATATACTGAATATAGAATTATTACACTAACCAATAAACCAAGGAGAGTGAAGTAAATGACAACAAAGTTAGATTTCTATTTTTATAGTCCTATCTATTCATTAAATTTGGTACGGTTTATAATTTTTTTATTGATGTGTTTAGCTTTTGTCAGTCTGAGAAATAGCAGTTTTAGTCCTTAAAAAGTAATTAAATTTATGTTTCATATGTTTGTAAGAACCCTGACTTACACCCTAGACTTTCCGGGTTTTATTAAATTCTCTCTTGGTTTGTTTGTACTGTGAAAGTGTGTTACATGTTATAATGTATCGATGCCATAACACACACTATTAAAACCAAATAGAAGCTTTACATCATGTTATGTACAAGTCAGGGCTTTGCTAAGCACCACTCTAGTCATTTGATTAGCTGATTAAGTTCCATACTTGTATTGGAAGTTTTTGAAACACATCTTGAAAATGTAGTAAGGAGAGATAATATATTATTTGTGAATCACTCAATGTGTAATGAAACGATATTAAGAATTAAAAAACCGACAAAGAACTGAATTAAATATTACACATGTTTGGAAAATATACATGAAATGCCATTAATTTCATATCACAAATAATTATAGTTGAAAATTTTTAACTCGAGAGCCTTTGTAACAATAAACAAACATATTTAAATTGGAACACATTTCATTTAAGATTATCGGGCTAATGAAGAATGGTCAATACATTTGTTAATGTAAATATGTTTTATGTTATTCACTCAATATTTTAATACTTATCACTGATGATTATGTAATTAATTGAAATAGAAAGAATAAGGAATTAGTTTTAAAAACATTCATTGAAAAATTATTAAAGAGATATAAAAATACAGAAAAGTTGGAGTTTACTGATTAAAAAATATATTAGTAATCTCCTTTCTCCTTAAGTTGTGACGCTACGCGATACACACAGATTGATTCACATATTAGTTTAAAACCCCAACTGTTTTTTTTTTATATATATATATATAAAAGAGATGTAATTCTGAAAAATGTGTGTTATTCTTGTTGCGAGTGGAAGTTATTGTCATAGCTCCTGAAGACAAAAATTTTGTTTTATAAATCAAAGTAATTTTCTATTACTTGAACCACTTCAAGTAATAGAAAAAAAAAAAAAAAAATTGTGACCTGGCGGTCTAGGGGTAAGGTGTCAGACTTATATGCTGGCAGCTGGGGTTCAATCCTCGGTCCCGGCAAAGATTTATCTGATTACCAAACCCTTCCTTCACCTCTGACAAGACATCTTGTGAATGTGGGGAATGCCAGGCCTCCACCGTGGTTCGGATTCCACGTTAAACTGTAGGTCCTTCATTTCCTCTCACAATCACCCTACCATTAAACATTAGCGTAAGTGCGTACAACCCGAACGGGTAGTAAGACGCGGTAATAATAATAATAATAATAATAATAGAAAATTAGTTCTATTTTAAAACAAAATTCAAACCTCGATCTACCTGTCATTGGCAGTCTAGTCTACTGAGAAAGTAGCACGTTATATCGTACAACCACTTCAATATATTAGTCTATTGTTAATATTATTGGTGTATATATATTTAAAAAATATATTATTGTACTCAACTAAATAACAGTTTAAGCCTTATTAAACCCATTTCAGTGGTTGCACAGTATAACGTGCTACTTTCTCAGTAGACTAGACTGCCAATGACGGGTAGATCGAGGTTTGAATCTCGGTTGGGTGCACCAAGAGGGGCTTTTACAAAATGGTTTTCCACTCCTCCTTCACACAAATCCGAGTACACTTCCTCTCAATATAACCTTACGCATCCCTTAAACTATTAGCATAATTGGTGCACAGGCATACAACCCAAACAGATAGTAAGACGTGATGCCAAAAAAATACTTTCAGCAAAGTTCCATGACTCACTTCATACTTATTCTAGAATTAAATAACATTTTTACCAACCCGCTTCAATGGTCGCCTGGTCGCGCTATTCTTGTGTTGGACTAGACTGTCGAAGATGGGGTTGTCGAGATTCGATCCCGGTTGGTGCACTGAGGGTTGTTTCCCTAAATGGTTTTCCATTCTCCTCACATGCACATGTGGGTGCACCTCCTGTGAATTAAACCTTCCAAATTCCTAAACCATTGGTGTAATTAGTACATAGGCGTATAACCCAAACAGGTAATAAGAAACGATTCTAAAAAAAAAAATGAAAATGTTTGAGAGGAATCGAATCTTGCTCCAAGTGAAGTTTATTTGTTTTCTATCAAGGCCTATTCCAATTATCCTTTTAAAGGAACTTCCTTCCCTATAGCTGGTATCACAGTATGTACACATTATTTTCATTTTGTCATGTGTGAAGTCGTGGGATCTGCAGATGTATCTTTTGATGTATATTATCACTACTGATCAAATACTATTAATAACCTAGTAAAATAGTATTTATATTATTTATGTTGACTGCAGCGAAATATTAGTATATTTTCTCCATTGTCCTTTCAGCCATGTTCTTTTTGAATGCCAGAAGTAGATCTCAGGGATCATTGTTACCAGGCTAGGTGGAATATTAAAGTAGGTCAGTCCATGTAATACAATCTTGTCTTCTAGTTTTGACGGCATCTTTGTCTGAGCTTGGTATTTGTGAAGCGTGACTGTGGGTTTTCCCCGCCAATAGGACATGCTAGAAGAAAACTCAAACTTGCTTCTCTCTCGTTCAAACATCATGCGTGTCCATAAGAGGAAAATAAGCTAAATTTGAACCTCCTCTCGCTGCCACCAAGTATTTTGACCAATGAAATAACTACTTAGTGCTCGTGGTGAACATTGGCGCATGCGCAGTCGAGTGCAGGACTGCTTTATTGGCTCTTAACTAACAATATCTGTTTATTTAAACATATTTTACGCTTTTTGCTATGTTCATTTTAATTAAGCATAACTTTATGTATGAACATGATAATTAAATACATTTTGTACCACTAAAATTATTTAAATAAAGTATTCAAAGCCTAAAGTTAAAAACAAGCTTTGTAACATTTTTACCCCCCAGTCCACATCCACAGCTGCGTGCCCACCTTTGAGATATCTTGTTATACATGGAATAAGTACATAAGAGAGAGAACAAACAATATGGCTGTGAAACGTGCAACTCAACTTCCTAGAACGGGAAACCAAAACACATGTTACAATTTAACTGGAAGGTTTACTTTCTTTATCATTTTCTAGGATGTTTGATTGCGTGTGTGATGCATTCTGATAGAATGAAAGGGATTGGACGGTAACAAGGCAAACATTACCACTCTCCAGTGGCAGCAGTTTTAAATATAAACTGTGTTCTTCTTTTCATTGTGTTGTGTTAACTACATTTTGATATGTGAACTATTTTAACTATCCTAACTTATATAGGCATTACAAAAAAGGTTTTAACTTTTAGCACACTATGTATGTTGTTTTATAGCACCCATTCAGGTTATATGCCTATCTACTAATTACTCTAATGGTTTTAGGTATGAGACAGGCTATATTTGTAGGAAGTGTACCTACATTTGTTTGGAAGGAGAGGGGGAAAAAACCTCAGACCACCTGACTGGGATTCTAACCTCAATATCCTTGTCATCAGCAGTATAGTCTACAGCAAGAGTAGCGCGTTAGACAATGTGGCCAGTGAATTGTGTGTGTGTGTGTGTGTGTGTGTGTGTGTGTGTATTTAACCATTACTGGGGACTGCGATGGAGCACTGGTATTATACATCGAACATTACCGGGTTTGATTAACTAGTAACTCGATGGTTTTGTTTATGTCCTTGTAGAAATATACAGTTCAATACAATATCAGGTTGATAAACTTTTAACATTTTAATTTGTATGTAACACATTTATCTATGTTAGATTATTTCTTCTTTCAGTGTCAAAGAATAATGAATATTCATCTGAGAATAGTGTTTTTAAAGAAGGCTGTTTCCCGGTGCTGGAGTCACTTAAAACAAATCCTATCCAAGTGATGCCCAAGTTCGTTCCTTTGGGTACCCCGAGCAAGCAGCGAGAAGACAGGTAAATATACTCGCCTACTCACGAGTAAAAAACATGGATTGAAATACTTATATATTGGTTTTATTTACAATTATTGTTTGTTTGCAACAAAAAAAAAGTGATCTCACCCGGGAATGGGACAGGAAATTAGTCAAAATATCGGAATTTGGGATGGGAACGAGAAATTTTAAAACTATCCTTTAGAATAATCTTTGATTTAAAATATATAGATTTCCAAACTAATATTGTAAGACATGTTAAACCCCGCTTGGTCTAAGGCACCAATCTCATAGTAGACTGGACTGCCGAGGACAGGGATATTTAGTTTGGTCTAAGGCACCACTCTCGTAGTAGACTAGACTGCCGAGGACAGGGACATTTAGTTTGGTGTAAGGCACCACTCTCGTAGTAGACTAGACTGCCTAGGACAGGGATATGTAGTTTGGTCTAAGGCACCACTCTCGTAGTAGACTAGACTGCCGAGGACAGGGATATTTAGTTTGGTCTAAGGCACCACTCTCGTAGTAGACTAGACTGTCGAGGACAGGGATATTTAGTTTGGTCTAAGGCACCACTCTTGTAGTAGACTAGACTGCCGAGGACAGGGATATTTAGTTTGGTCTAAGGTACCACTCTCGTAGTAGACTAGACTGCCGAGGACAGGGATATTTAGTTTGATCTTAGCCAGTAGTACTAAGGGTGGTTTCCCACTCTATCCACGCAAATGCAGGTACACCTCTAAATTCATCTTCCTCATTCCTAACACACTAGAGTAATTAGTACATAGGCGTATAACCAGAGCGAGTAGTAAGATGCGGTGCTAAAAAAAATTGCTAAAACAAAATAACAATAAAATCAATAGAAGTGTGCGCAAATAGCATTTTTTATCAAATCAAATGACAAAATTTTGAATTAATATCAAATAATACAATTAATAAAATAATTAATCTTATTACATTTTTGATGGAAATTATTTTTATTAGTTAATTTCTTTTGAAAATGGTGTTTTATATTTAATTATTTGCACAGAGGGAAAAAATACTACAAAATATAATGTTTGGCAGCTTCTCAATTCGCTCTAAGTATGAAACTGAAAAATATGGAGCATTGTGTTTTGGTTTTGTTTCCCGCCATAAACTTTTCGGGAAAGGGTCAATCCTGCACAACCAACAGGAATAGATAAATTCCCGAGGGCTTGGGATCCCGTCCACCCCTACATATTAGTCCTCACTGATTTATATAAGTTGTCCAACATATGCAACAGGTACAGATATACAACCAAATATATTCAATTAACAAAATAATAGCTCTCAAAACATAAACATTATTAGTAGGCGCTATACATTTAAAGTTTTCTCAAGACTGTTTTATTGATTTAATTCCGTTTGTAAGTGCATTTTGAAGTCTTGAGTAAAGTTAAAAAAAAGTATTCATATCTTTCCAAATATAAGAGTAATAAAATAAAATTTACTGGAAATCTTGGGACATTCAGGAATTAGAAAATTTAACATTCTCCATTAATAGTGAACAATTATATAGTTAGTTTATAAAGTACCTACTTTTGATTAATACACATTAAACAACCAATCAATGCAAAATGGATGCCATTTTATGCTTTTTTAATTATCGTAACAATTTCTCTGGCACAACTAACAAAATAAATATATTATATCCAAATGATAGTTTTAAAGTCAATTTTTTTTCCTCTTTATCCATGATCATAAAATATAGAAAACAATAACAAACAAAGTTTAGTAAATTTAGGTTAGGGGTGGACAGGATCTCGAATGCTCAGGGAAAATGTCTGGAATTCATTCACTCCCGAAAGTTGGGTGGGATTTGCTCCTTCCCTTCAAGCTTAGGGCAGGAAACACTGACTCATCGCTGTTCATTGTTAATCTCTTTTATAGACAGACGTCTTCTTTATTCTGTCGCTAGCATACTTAATGGAAGGGGCAGAGAGAAACATGACTCATGCTCTCTCTGTCTATCAACAGTTGATTGTTATCTTCAGCCAGGGAGGGTGAAAGAGAGACAGAGATATATTATGCGCTACTATATCTTAGGGCATGGAAATGGGCGGAGGAAGTAGTTTGCCAAGGACCATTTATCAGCAGAGTAGAGGTTACATCCATTACTGTTTCCAATCTGTGGACCATGTCAGTTTTTTATCCAAGCCATATATTTTCCGCCACCTGCTTGCTAGGCTTGTCGTAATTCATCACCCACATTTAACCACTGATACATTTTCGGCCATGCCGGGGATCAAACCTGGGACGCTTATCTCAGTAGACAGACATGCTACCAACTGAGCTAAGGCGTCGGATTAGTTTAAAAATTCTTATAAATTTTTGATCTAAAACTATTCTAAAGCATCACTTTTATAATTTTCAGTTCTCATCTCGATATTTTAACTCAGCCCTATTTAAGTAATAAATAATAATAATAATAAAGCATGTTTATTCCTGTGTTATTATAATACATAAAATGAGGACCTAATGGAATTATGGGAAATTTTGTAAATTATTTCTGTCTTGGAAATAGTATCTATCAACCATCTACATTTCTTATTTGACGGTAGTTTTTAAGATTGCCTCACTATTCCATTATATCGCTTAATTGTTCTCAATATAAAACTGACTGTCAAAATAAATAGAATTATCAAGCTAACTATAGTTGGGTTTAATCCACTATTTTACAAATCTTAATCACAAATTTACCTTTGAATCTCCAATCTGAATCTTAAAAATTTTAAAAATATGAACAAAATAGGAAATACTATAAATATAATAGAATAGTAGAAAACACACATAGTAACAAAATGTTAACATTATTTCTTATAATACATTCATTACAACATGGTGACCTGGTGGTCTTGGGGTGAGGTGTCAGACTTCTGTACTAGGGGTCCGAGGTTCACTCTTCGGTTCCGGCACAGATTTATCTGATTACCAAACCCTTCCTTCACCTCTGACAAGACATCTTGTGAATGTGAGGAATGCCAGGCCTAATCTCACACTCACCCTACCATTACACATTAGCGTAAGTGCGTATAACCCGAACGGGTAGTAAGACGCGGTGCTAATAATAATAACATAATTTTAATATTATTATATCTTCAAATTTTGTATGCTAAAAGCACTCCATCATCATCATTATGAGCTATTTCCATACCACCTCAGCCTGCTTCCTCAACTCTGTCTTGTACTCCAACATCCTCACCACCTCATACTTCCTCTACTATCTCACATACTCCTTGAGCAATACATGTGCTGAAACTGGAGGCTGAATTATAGAATGTTTTTATGTTTAAAAATGAGGTGGCCCAATGGCTAGATAATTTTATAATAAAGAAAATTGGTAAAACTAAAGAAAAAGGAAAAATAAACTACTAAGAATAAATTTGATGAAGAAAGCCCACCTAGGGAAAGAGGAAAAATATGGGAAGAGTCCAATGCACAAAGGTGACATCTTCTTCCTTTCTTTTGTCTTCTATAGTAGAAGTAGAATGTTTTTATGGACATTGATAGCGAAGCAAATAAATGTACATTTTAAGCCAGCTACGTGTTTGAAGATAATTCACAAGTTCAGATTTGTAATTATTTTATAATTTTTACACAAGCTAGTCTACCTTATTTGTAAAACAAAAAAATCTTGATCTATTGTCAAGTGTTCACATATAATATTATATTAAAATTAAATATTTACTCTGTATTAAATTGTTATATTAATTCCTGGATGTTTGTTTTAGTGCTACAACTGCAATTAGCATAACCACAACAACTCCACCACGAAGTTTTGTATTTGGTCAAAATCTTCATGAGAGAATTGCAGGGGTAAGTGTTACTAAATATTATTTTACTGATACTTAGTTCAATATGTGTTAGACAGGGGATTTGTAAAGAATGGTGTTTGATAAGGGGACACTCTTTTTAATACAGACAAGTTGAATACACTATTTTACTAATATGAATCATCATTTACCTTCGAATAGCGAATCTGAATCTCTTAGAAAATTATCAGGATAGTAAGGAATATAACAAAATAAATAGGCAAAATAGAAATAATAACTAAATGTTAATTTGTTTCACTAAAATACATTCATACATTCAATTAAGTGGTAAATTAATGGTCTGGATTCTGGCTGTGAACACATTTGATCTAATGAATTGCTTTAATCGTTTTTGGCTGACAAGTCCAGTGCCTTTGATTGACTATGCTCAGTCAAAAACAAACTCCACACTTTAATCTTCAGTTTGGTATTGGATTTCTTTGTTTTCACGTAATAAAGTTAATTTTTCTGTATGTGCTTTTTTATAAAAAACAACTTACTATAATCATGCTAATTTCTCAACATGCCGAAGAAATGGTGATTTAGAAGTGAAAGCAAAAAGTGAAAAAATTTCATGAAATAAGTTTAGATGAAGAAGAAATGAGTGATTTATTAGTTTATCCAGTTTCAGAAAATGAACTAATTCTGTCTGGAACTGAAAGGGACGTTGACAGTGACGTGAATACCGACATTGACCTCATATTCATTCCACCAGAAAACTCTCCATTTCCCCCTTTACATTTTACTGAAATCCAGGTGTAAGTATAGTTAATGATTCACCTCAAGAGTTTGACATTTGGGTATTTATTTTACCCCATACTCAGATGGTATGGGTGTGTAATGAGGACAGGAAAAGAGAGGATCCCAAAGATAATGATGAAAATGAACTATGTAGGAAAAAGAGATTGTTGGGAGGAGCAGATAACAGCAAATGTGCAAGGGAGAGGAGAAGAATAGAAACATTCAAAGGAAGAAGACTGACGAAAGTATAGAGGAAGGTTGAGGCAATTAATAAACTGAACTGCCACAGACTGGACACGATTGATAGTGATTGTGATTGTGGTAGTTGTGGTTATGAATGTTATCAACAACTATTATCTCTACGCATGTCTGCACCACTTCACAAAATATTCTGAGTGTGACCTACCCCCATCATCATCCCACACAAATAACACACAGAGGTAAGCACAAGAGAGTTATAACATGGTACAGCTCAATAAGGGAGAGGAACATAAGAGTAATAGCGTTAACCATAAGCCAGATGGGCTACAAGGCACAAGGGGCACCGCCAAGGCCAGATGGGCAAACCAACAATAACATCAGGCGGCTCCTTATACTTAGACGTTCCCAAAATGGCGTCATCAGAGAATAGCATAAAGATCAAACTAATCGGTCTCCTGTTACACAATAATAAATGTCTATCAACAACATGGGTGGAAAGCCAACCCCCGCTCAAAGTTCAAACATTAGGTGAGTCAATAGCTCAAGTCCCTAACTTAAACGATGATAGCGACATTAAAGTAATATTTGACATAATATAAAGTCCAAGCTTAAGTAAGAATACCTAAATGATTTAATAACAAACGGAGCGCCGTCAGTGGATATAAGTACTGGGTGGCCCGCGACCCCACATTTAACAACCATATAAAAATAGACACCAGCAAGGAAACAACAATAAACTAGCCTAACATTAACATCCAACATAGTGTCCGTACTACAATTAATCTCTTCGCCGGCTCGCGGCCCCACATTTAACCAACCTTGGTAGGAAACAAGGCAGTAAATATAAACTATTTGTGGACATTAAAGATACAAAAATATTAATGGAGTCCAAGTATTCATTAAGTAAACATCGCCATGTAGTAACAGATCGTCACAATAAATATTAGTCGTAGATATATAAATGGAATTTTGAAAGATAGAAGATATTATAGCCAAAATGAATTTAGAAAACAGCGATGAGCTTACATAGTAGATAGGCTATTTACCTTTAAACCCCAGAGTGCAATGTGTGTCCCTACTCTGGGCTCCAACCATTATATATCTTGCGGTAAACATGTGTTCTCACTGCGCGGNAATGCGCCTGGCAGCGCGCGCAGATTGACGTTCGCTTGTCCACTTGGGAGAAGGGGAGGGGGGAGCTCTTCCAACACGGCCAGCAGCGAGCCTCGAACCCCGGTTCAGTCGAGCGTGGATTTTGTGGTGGAGTCCATCTCGGGTTTATTGTAGACGAGTTGAAACGAGTCAACTGGGGCTGGCTTGATGAGTGATACAACTTCTTCTTCCCATGTAGTAACAAGCTTACATAAGTACCAGACTTGGGTTCCTATGATTGGAGGAAATTATGTCCATCACAGGGATTGTCAATAAGCCTAATCTAAAAATGTATTTGATGGATGATCTGGTTTTTGGCACACCATATTTTTTTCAAAAAGATGTCGCACCATTGATTTGAGACTATTTGCACCTTTTGTCACTTAATTGCAAGATTCTTGTGAACTGAAACCCACTCTGGAGGTGCTGTCGGATCAATCCCCCCTGATGTGCATTCCATAACAACAGCCGACTCTCAGCGAGATTGTGTTGGTTTGGGGTGTGCGACTTCAATTCCGGGTGTAGAACCTGGGTAAGATTGTCAAGTTTGGCACAGACAAGATTAGTGTTTGAGTCTTCTCCTGAATTCAGATGAAAATTGAGAGTTTGTGGCTTATTGGAATTACTACACCCTTACCTACATCAAGGATATGAAGTTTACACTAGTGTCAAGCTATCCAAAAACCTCCACGATAAACAATCCTCATCTTCGTGTGGAACTATTAGAATGATTTGAAGTCTTCCCAAAGACCTCAAAGACCACAGGAGAAATGAGTTTCACAAAAGATGATCTTGTAGGCCTACTTGTACAGTCGTGGCACAGTAAGAGAGTAATAGCCATAGTGTCAATGCTCCACACTGCTAATATCAACAAACTG
The DNA here is from genome assembly GCA_901482245.1 of Timema douglasi. Classification (NCBI taxonomy): domain Eukaryota; kingdom Metazoa; phylum Arthropoda; class Insecta; order Phasmatodea; family Timematidae; genus Timema; species Timema douglasi. The sequence goes on from CABEEJ010005222.1 coordinate 47,943, forward strand.
GTGGTCAAGTCACCATCAACACCATCATCATGTATCGATACTGATTTGGACCCCTCTCATATATTAAAAAAATCATGGATGAAGTGTATTTTCTTTAAGTAATGTATGTAATCCTTTTAATACTTCATAAATGGAGAATCATGCGCTTTTCAGAACTGATGTCAATATATTGCATCATTAAAACAAAATCAACTCTGTAGTATTTGACAAAAAAGCAAGTGACGCTAGCTCCCTCTAACCAATAGAAAGCTAGCCTTCATAACACCTGTCGCCAGGACTCTTTCTATTGGTTGGTTTATACACTGGTCATGAGAGGTCCAAGGGGCAAGGGGTAGGTCATATATAAGCCACTTGGACGTATGAATACACAGTGCCGGTAGCATAAATGTAGCAGTAGTTCACAGTGCCACTAACTGAAATCTGTAGTTCAACTAAACTGTATCACATAAAATTATATCTTCAGTGCCGAAGATAAATAACTTTAATAAATCGTGTGCAACATTGAAGGTGTTATTTATTCTGTTAAAATATCACATAATAATTAGCGCTTGATCACGGGGCTTTAAGTACCAATTATCTCACAATACAGAAATACCGTACCGTTTTAATTAGTGCTCGACCACGGGGCAATTATCAGCTAACTAAACGGTATCACTTTAATCGGCGACCATCGCCGACCTGTAACGTTTCAATCGACGCCCAATGTGGACTGATTAATTCTATAACACTTCAATCATCAATTGTTTCTGGCCTGTGGTCGGGTCAGTCTAGTAAAATGCAGCCATATTTCTCAATACTTCCACCACTCTTCCTTCTTTAATTTCTTCCATTCTTCTCCTCTCACTTGAACACTTTATGTTATCTACTCCTCCCATCCCTTTCTTGGCCTCCCCTGCAGTCTTTTTCCTACATACTTAATTCCCATCATTTTATTTGGCATCCTCTCTGAACATTGGTTCACTGACTGGTAGTTAAGTATGGGCACAAAAAATCTAGAGCGCATTCTTGATTACAATAAATACATGCATGGTGTGGTCAATGCTCTTTATCCTTTCACCAGAAAAACAGGGAAGTGGCCCAAAAATATTCTGTGTGACACCAGATATGGCCGGCAGTGTGTGACACCAGATATGGCCGGCAGTGTGTTACACTAGATATGGCTGGAAGTGTGTGACATCAGATATGGCCGGCAGTGTGTGACACCAGATATGGCCGGCAGTGTGTTACACTAGATATGGCTGGAAGTGTGTGACACTAGATATGGCTGAAGTGTGTGACACTAGATATCCCCAGAAGTGTGTGACATCAGATATGGCTGGAAGTGTGTGACACCAGATATGGCTGAAGTGTGTGACACTAGATATGGCTGGAAGTGTGTGACACTAGATATCCCCAGAAGTGTGTGACACTAGATATGGCTGGAAGTGTGTGACACTAGATATCCCCAGAAGTGTGTGACACTAGATATGGCTGAAGTGTGTGACACTAGATATCCCCAGAAGTGTGTGACATCAGATATGGCTGGAAGTGTGTGACACCAGATATGGCTGAAGTGTGTGACACTAGATATGGCTGGAAGTGTGTGACACCAGATATCCCCAGAAGTGTGTGACACTAGATATGGCTGGAAGTGTGTGACACTAGATATCCCCAGAAGTGTGTGGCACTAGATATGGCTGGAAGTGTGTGACACTAGATATGGCTGGAAGTGTGTGACACTAGATATCCCCAGAAGTGTGTGACACTAGATATGGCTGGAAGTGTGACACCAGATATGGCCGGAAGTGTGTGACACCAGATTTGGCTGGAAGTGTGTGACACTAGATATTACCAGCAGTGTGTGACACCAGATTTGGCTGGAAGTGTGTGACACTAGATATTACCAGCAGTGTGAGACATCAGCGTGGCAGCTCTGTCAATTACTCGGAGTGAATGTGTAAGTGTTTCTTCATAGAAATGTTTGGACTGAACCATGGAAAACCAGTAATATAACTATAAAACAGACTACAATTCAAAATCTATGGGGAAAAACATCTTTTTGGGTCCTTTTGAATTTCGAGTCTGGTATTTTCTCAAATCCCCTCAAGTTTGAACTCTACAACCCTACTTTTTAGTAATGTTATGTCTACCTGAGTATTAAAATGTTATAAATGCAAATATTTTGTGTTTAAAACTTTATATTATATGACTAATATATTATTATTATTACTATACAGGATGCAGTAACAGGCGAGTCGACCGAGCGTAATGCTCCGCCAACTGAGGAGTCTACTTCAACCAATGTAAGTTGTCTAGTGGCTGCTTGGCAAATGAAGTTCTATGCGTGTTGCACTAGGAATTTCATCTTTTTCCTGTCCAGTATCATTCTCATAATACACTAAAAATATTCACAATATTGTAATACTTGCACACAATTTGTGTGTTCAAAAACATTGTATTAAATAATTGAAGGTAACAACACAATTAATTTACATTGACTCACAAACTAATGTATGGTAGCTAAAGACATGCAAAAGATGAGGTTATTTTTTAGGTGAAAAGTGGTGTTATTTTTATTAAAAATCTGAAATCGATGTTATTATTTATATAAATACGAGTCGAATTAGTATTCATTAAACATAATTAAGGCCAAAGTCCAGAAAATGATAGCACGCTTCTGGATACACAATATTTTATACGCATATTAGGGTGAGCACACAATGAAAATATTTAATGTTATTTCCATACAGTAAATAAATGGCATGATCATGAATAAAAGTGGTGCTACCATACTCTGGACTAATTCCAAAACTAGTATTGTATTTATTATTTATTTCTCCACACCAAATTAATTGTAAAATAAACTATTCTTACATTGTTAAATGTACTAACTTTTAAATGAAAACTTTGCCATTGTGGCAGGATTATTTTCTTCGTGGTTTGTTCTTTTGTCGGTCAGAACATTGTTGTACATACAAGAAATCTTTGAGTCAACTTTTGCAAATGGTAGCCAAACTACCTCCTCACATGTCATGTGACAAGTCCTCCTTGGCCGTATTCAACCGAGTGATTTCTTATGCCTGGTGTCTGATAGTCCCCAAACTTTTAGTTTCATGATACAGTAACATTACAGAACTCACATAGCGTTCTTTACGCTTTTTGTTAATATTGTGTGTTTTAACTATTTATTAACATCCGGAGAAAAATCAAATATGAATACGCACAAAAGATTAAGAATGTCAAACTTGATATCTCAATATGATTACCCTCAATTTTTACGAATACCACTATCAAAATAATCGATTGTCCCTCTATGTTTAGACCAAACATGGCCACTTACAGCAAGGTCCATATATGTTCTTGCTTGGGCCTAACATTTAAAGGTTGAAAACAAATAATTGTTCTATCATAATCAATAAACGAAGGACTCGTAATGAGTTTTATTGTTTACCTCCTAATAAAAAACCTGTACATCTATGATCATACTGAAATATCCTCCTTTAAAATAAACAAAAACTGATGCTATTCACGAAAAGAGCAGCCCTGGAATAGCACTACTCACTAATGTCTCACTGTTAAAAGTTATATTCCATGATGTGTTAATTGCCAAATTAGAAGAGAAATTGTGTTTATTTGAAAAAAAACAACTAAATTAGTGTTATTTGTTTAGAAAAAGTACATTTTTTTTTTGTTAAGACATCTGCACATTTTGCATGTCTCTAATATTAGCGTGTGCATGGAAACACTAAAAAAATATTTTAAAATATGTATTTCATTTACCTACCCTCTAGGCTTTATAAAGAAGCTTTGAAATTAATTTAAAACTCACTGGTGGTGTTGAACGATGTTGAGAGGTTAGGTTCTATCTCTATACAGATAGGCCCGCACTTGTCGAACACTATACAATACTGTGTAAACTACTAGTTTTATCTACAATTAAATACAATTTTGCAAAGCACACTGACATATTTTACTTTAATAAGCCTTGTGTCAATAGTTTATTAAAAATATATATTTCAGTACACATTTGTACATACTTTCTCATATAGTCTTTTATAACTTGTGACAATTTCAAAAACAAGCCATGAGTAAACTACCTACAAATGGTTTTATTAGAAAAACAAATACACATTATTATTTATCATGTTAAACACTCCCCATATAAACATTTTGAACAAAAGTGTTAAATAAACCATTTTTGTAATTATCTTAAGAAGACGTTAAGGAAAGGTGGATAGAAACACATAAAAGGGAACAAACACAATATGGCTGTTGCAGTGAAAAGAATACCACAGTTCACACTTTACACTGCTGCCACTGGACAAAGAGGTAATGGCTCTCTCTTGAAGAAAATATATCGTTACCGCCCATTCCCCTGACCTAGGTTTCATTCTATCAGAACTAATTGGGGGGAGTGTGAAATGTGCAACTCAACTTCCTAAAAGAGGAAACCACATATAATACAATAACCTCATAAAGTGAAAAGAGGTTTTACTCAAACAGATAAATAAATAAACTAAACCAGTTTTAAAATGTTCTAAAATCATTCATAAGTAAACTTACGCTTGCTTTAGGGCTTGAATCACAACAAATAAATGCCCCAAGTTATGACCATATAATATCTAAATATCAAGTTTGAACAAAATCAATTGTCTCTAGTCCGGGGACAGTCGGTCAGCAGGGGCACATTAAACATTGAGATTTATCCTGTTCTCTAGTCCGGGGACAGTCGGTCAGC
>CABEEJ010005223.1:14246-28892 GCA_901482245.1 Timema douglasi
GGGGGGTTGAGCTCTAATGTCTACATGATGTTACAGGGGAGGAGGGTAAGGTGCATCAAATTGTTGTAACGCAGATCTTATACTCAAATTCTAACCTTCAAAAATAATATTATTGTTTATGTTTTCACCTTTGATAAACATACTTATAGATAACTTCCATATTAATATCTTTGGCGTTGAAAATGCAAGATTAGCCTTTTTTTTTGTTTATCAATATTTCGAATGCGCATAGGTGGCGTTGTCTGCCCGAGACTACGAACGCCAAACACATGCGAAAACACACATTTTCATGCGCGTGACAGTGACCTGTTTATACTCACGGCACTTGTTTAGACTTGTTCAATATACCGGCCCTCTCGTGTGCTTTTAGTTAGATAGCAGCTGTCAGTCGAAGCGACCTTAATTTATAAGTATAGTCGAGTTGGAGTATAATTTAGATTCCTACTGCATATTCTTTTACATAGGCCGTGAATAATCGCTTATGTTTGTAAAAAAACAAAAATAATTTCTTCAGAAAAAGGAGACTTGCTCATTGTGTGTGTATAAAAAGCTATATCGAGAAAAAAAAAACTGTTGGGAAAGTCTCAAGAAGATGTTATAGTGAAATGGGAAGAAGCAAGAGGGAGGAGGGCGCTGTTGTAAAGATATAATTTTTTACCTAGGTACTCGAGATATTTTACACACTGTACCTTGCTCAGCTCTACTCCGTCCTACTTAATATCTTTACAAGGCCTTATCTCTTTCCTTCTCATTACCACAGCTCCACACTCTTTCACTTCCTCATTCCCATTCCTGCAGCTATTTTTGTACTTCCTCTTCCTTCTCTCTCTCCCCCACCCCATACCACCAAGTCATCAGCAAACTTTTATTCTAATTTTATTTCATTCTTTACTGCCACTTTGTTCATGATCATTTCCACTACCATTACAAATAGCAGTAGTGTTTCAATCAATTTGTTTCTATATGGAACCACTCTGTCTTAACACAACTCCTGTTATCCTCATACATGCTCTTCACTCGTTACAACTCCTCTTTCCACCACGACCTCCTCCATCGCTTTCCTGCCTTTACACACTATCACATCTCTCCACTACCGTAAATACCATTACCAAGTCCTTCCCCTAGCCATACCATCTTTCCATCAGCTGTAGTATGGCAAAGATTAAATCTATTGCAGACCTGCGTTTCCTAAATCCGCGTTACACCTGAGTAGTGGTGTTTCCGCTTATAGGTCCTCAGGTACACCTTATTTTAGGTGATAGCCTTCTCTTACTCGGGATATGGATGCTGACGATCGATTAGCTCATCCCTGGACCTGACCTGACTTCTGTTGGGGCAGAACCCGAACCTCCAACAAGTTACTCAGGCCCCGGAGTACACCACTTGGCGGTGAGATCAGGATTGAGCACTAGGACCAAGTGGGGCTCACAGGGTTGGCTCCTTGTATTACGCTTCACTACCCCATTATACCCCACAAGTCAACAATCGTTGTAAAACAAAATAAGGATGGTATTAACAACTTATACGAACCATAGTTTTATTTAAACCCAACTTGGAACAGGACACAACCATGTGAATAAAACTGTTTTCTGGTCCCTTGCGCCTCCTTGCGCGTTCGGAATATAAGCATGTATACTAAATAGTATGATGCATACAGGATGAGAAAGGTTGAAATAGAAAGAAGTGTTCTCAAATTTGAGTAGGAGAGAGAGTGGTAAACCATTTAGGGAAAATCACCCTCAGTTAATCGACCAGGATTTGAAATCCAATTTTCCTGTCATCACCAAAGCAATTGGGAATGTTGTTAATGTCTATGAGTGTATGGTTAATATTCTGTCAGCATTCAGTCTTCGCCCTGTCTAATCAGATTGAAAGACTAAATCTTGAGTCACGCTTTGCCGAAAAGATAAAGCAGAACCTGCCTCAGTGTCACAGCAATTACCACGTTGTATGTCCAATACATCGATACACACGTTTTACATTAAAGGGGTAATTCAAATATCCTCAAAGAGACCGACGAAGCTGTATGCTGGCTTCTGGCAGTAGAGCGCCAAATGCGCATGCGCACTGATTTGAGATGGCTGGCTCTGAGATTTGATTGGTTCTCCTGTTCCGAAGTTCTCTGACATAGCGGATAAAGTAGAGATGAGTTGAACAGCTCGCACCGATTAGGTGGAAATCTTGTGAATGGCTTAGAGGTCATCACGTGATCACGTTTCTGCTCTGCGCTAGTTTTTCGGCGAGTATTTCCAGGTGAATATACCTCTAATTGGTCTTTAAAGGCATCCCATTAAAAACATTACTGGGAGGGGGCCACCCCAATTAGCTTATAAAAGCATTCACTTTTAAAAAATGTGTGGGAGTTAGGTGACCATTTTCCCTCGCTCCTAAGGACATTTAATTTTCGAGGAAAAAGTCAGGCCAGGAATACTCTAAATAGCTTCTAGTGCCATCCTTCTTTCAAAAAGTTACTGTAGTAGGACCACTTTAAAATATATTCTATGGAATCTAATTGATAAAAATGGTTTCGGCTGAGGTGAGCGCTAGGCCCACTTAAAATAGCTTTTAGAGGTATCAAAATTTTAAAAATTTGCGTAAGTAGGACTGCTCCGAAATAGACTCTAGGATTATCCAAATTTCAAAACATATCCGGGGGTGCATTGTTCTAAATAGTTTTTGAAATAGTATAGTTTTTAAAAACCCTCCAAATTAAATTATCCCAATGCCCACGTTTTAACAACATTTTAATACTCAATACAAAAACATAAATCGATATAATTTTAGTAAAACAAGAAACTTCAAGAACACATTTCTGCTGGTTAAATTTTACACAATGGCTGCTTTTTTGACTATAGATGTAAACTCTTTTGTATTCTCTGCGTTTTGAATGGTTGGCTTCCTTCAATGATTCAACACGATGATAATATGATCACAAGCTAACGATATTATTCAAACTTGACCAAATCCACTGGCAAATAGTGGAGTCTTTGTTATCCTGAAAAGTCACTTTTTTCTGCGCACAAACATTGCAAGTTTGTGAATAATTGTTTCGTGTGCAAGGACTTATACGGCCCCTGTGCGGCCTGATAGATGAACCTTGTCTTATTTTACGAATTCCTAGATCCCCGGGTTGGCCTTTCAGATAGAGTCCATCAGTGCTGCATTTATTATCGAAAACTTCCCTCCTATGAGTTATTGGCTTATTGTGACGCCCGAGGACTCGTCGACGCTTCCTATTGATCCACCCGAGAGGGTTGAATATGATTCTGACCTCGTGGCTGCCTTGACGATTGACGCCGACAGTGGCGTGGTAGCGTCCGTGGCAGCTCCTTAAGAGTCCGATTTGGGTAGCGTCTTTGAGACACTTCTTCACCTCTTGCTTTCTCTCGACAAAGTGCTTCGTCTCCGAATTGCCAATTAGGTAGGCGATGATCTCTTGAGAAGAAGACCCGGTTTCGTCCGCGAGGGAATTCACGGCGAATAAAATATCCATGATGAGGCCGGCCTTGCCGTTATCCAACCTCGAATACGTGTGATAAGTCATTTTAATTAATAAACTTTCACTTTTAACTGTTATGAGCCTACAATGACGATAATTTTTTTAATATGTTTTAAATATATCTTGAAACTACATTAAATTTTGAAATTTATAAACGTTATATGTATTTAAAACTAATAATTTAGAATCCTACAGCCAGAAATCATCCCATTTTAATCTGCGAATTGAAAATATAGGTGTATTTCCATAGCAATAACACTAAAACTTTTATTTGATTACATTGTTTATAACAGTACAACACTCATAAATCTATAAATGTTGATTGGAAGGAACAAAATATAAGAATAAATTTACAAGTCTAACAAATTAATTTATTAATATTCAAACAATTCAAAAGAAAGTAGATAGAACTATAGGTAGAAATTATTCAATCCATCTATTGTTCAAACATGAGAATATAAACTGTTACAATAATATAAATAGCTCGACAAAGTAGCAGCAGGTGTGAACATCTAGGTACACCTTATAACTCACACATATAGGTCATAGCTGTAAATAAGAAAGCTTGTAACTCGTTAAAGCAGCACAATTACCAAGTCATCAAATAGGATGAAAGGCAGCAACTCTAAGGCAATATAAATAAAGAGTGGCAATTAAATCTAATTACAAAATCATCATGGATAATTCTACTTCAACCTTCTGAGTGTGAAGTTTCCAACTACAACATATAATTTCAAATAAATCTAGTCCCAGTTTAAGGAGCTACAAGGGCGGTAATTAACTCGAGATATCTTGGGTTAACTCCGTAGAGAGACATTACGGTGTTATAGGCTCCTAAAAGATAACTTATTATTTTACAACTAGTAAACGGCGAACTACCAGGAATCTAGACGCTACAGATACTATGGCAGGTAAATTCCTAATTAGTACTGCCTAAACAATCAATAGTATATTTGTTCTGTTACCCTGAAAAGGGGACAATAGTACTAAACAAAATAGTGATCATTTTCGAGTAACGCTAAAGACGCCACTAGGGGGCCGTACACAATAGACAAAACCCCGCAGGCCACTATTATGGACAAGTAGCACTTCTACAGGTTGCGCACCGCATACCAGTACACAGTAAGACACAGCAGAGACAAGTGTCAGTTACAGACCCAATTAGGTCGTGAAACAAAGCAATAGATAACCTGATATCCTCCATTATTTTATTCTACTCTTTAAACTAGCCACAGCATGGTCACATAGTCTAAGGATCTTAATCTTGTTCCTAATATTTGCGACTAAGCCTAGTTGGGCATAGGGAAATAAGTCAATAGTACTGACATACAAGAACTAAGTCATATGGACATAGAGAAAATAGCTCAAAGCTCACCATAATAAACTATGCCTTAAGGGCATAGGGAAACAATTAAGTATCACTCACATACAAAATCCACGTCATATGGACATAGAATAACAGAGCTCAATAAAGATAAACAACATCCCTCAATACTTATAGTATCTGCCGTAACTTGCTCTGCGGCGAGGAAGTGACACAAACTCCTCAATCATCGTGGTATTCAGTACGTAGTATTAGCAGATGCTCATGAATATCTTCCAGCAGTTCCTCCAACGAGTGGTTACAATAGAATAGATAGACGTGCGCCGTGATGCTGTTGCCCGACTCTGAATCTTTAAATTGATACAGAGGTGCCAATCTAGTTCCTCAAAGAAAGGGCTGATTTATTGTTTGAGTACCGAGTGATTGTCGTGACTCTTAACCTCGAGAGTGAAATTATATACCTTATTAAATGAAACCAGTGAAATTAAGCTGTAAGAATTAATATACATTACACTCTGAGATGACAATTGGTGATCGTGAGTGTTTGCACTGGGTCTCGGGTATAGGAAGATTTTTTTTTTCTTGGTATGGGAGAAGATGCGTATGATGGTGATTGTGGTGAACTACGAAGGTCGTTATTAGGTCAAGTCCGGGAGTGGGATTGGGGTTGGTAGGATTTTCTTTTTTGGGGGGATTTGGTCTGGAGATGATACATTTCCATTCCCCATCTGAGGCCGATTCTGGAACCAGTATTATTCTCCGACTAGATAGACGTGAACCGAGGACAGGCCTTTATATACCAGTGATACTAATAAAATTTGGCAAGGCTATCTCCAAGTACGAAGAGGGGTGATAATCTTCTAAGATCCCGCCACCCGACCACTAGCGCTCGTCGACGGCTGTTGGGAACACCCCGAATAAAGCCTCTCTTGACTCGACGTCTGGTCCAGGTGTTAGATGTTTGTATGTTGGTCTTCGAAGCCAAGTTGCCTCGTTAGCTGGAGCATTTTTGATGAGAATTGGGCGTCTCCCGCTTGTGATGTCGTAATGAGTCTATATCTGCCACACATTATTAGAACTTACTAGATCTGGCAGTGATAGTTTTAAATCTATTACAGGGCTTCATTGCGTGTAAGAGTTAAAATGTGTTTAACACGTTACAACAGGATGCAGGGTTTAAAAATCTTTAATAAAATACTCAAAGAAATTAAGAATAAAAACCTAAACTTAAATAGGATTGAAAGAGAAGTTAAGAAATATATTTTGGAAAATAATATAGACTAAATATCACACAGGGGAGTAAACATTATATGTAAGAACCACAGAGATTTCTTTTTAAAGAACAAATCAATCAATATCACATGACAATGCACCTAGGGACTTATTGTTTGTGAATTGTGTAGATTTGAACAATTTTTGCTGTTATTTTCAATTCAACAAATTAGGATGTGTGTTTGCATACATGTACACATGGGGACCATACTAATTTAAAAAAATATAATATAATATATTATTGCTATCATAATGATAGGTAGTTAAAGCCTGCTTCTAATTTATTTTGTATGACCGGATGAATACACATAATAAATTTCTGTAGACTGTTTTACAATCCTAAATGTTTAAAATTGATTGTTTTAGATCCACGCCAATATTATGATATATATATGAGCCATCTGGCTCTTTTTATAAACCAAATAAAGAATCAATCAAATAAACAAGATTGACTAGCTAAATAAGATGTATTTGTTCATACAGTAGCGTTACATATCAAACTGGACGTTCTATAATTTAATCAAAAATATTATTAATTCAAATTACATTATGACAGCAGCCTCGTTTCAAACCCATTGTTAATATTAAATTCAAATATTAATTGATACTTAACAAAGCCGGGTTGAGTTTAATACGTATAAAAATAAACATACTGAGGAGACACGCAGATAACTATGTGTATAATGGTACAAGGAAGAAGTAGGGTTGGTGTGAGGGTATCAGACAACTTAGTTTAGATTATAATAGTATTTGCAAGATGGGGCATGATTGTTAGAAAATTTTGTGTTAAAAAGTATTTGAACTGCCCTGATATGCCCACAATCGGAAATTCAATCTATTACGAGATGAATGCCTTAGACCATTCGACCACCGAAGCTGGACCTATAAAAAGCATGTAAAAATAACTAAATACCACTATGTGACCCGCCCTCCCCCCTTTCCAGGTATCAATAAGCTCTGCCCAAAGGGTCGTTCCAGCCAGTTGAAGACCACCAGCATCAGCCGTACCAAGGAAAAATGGTAGAGCAGAAGTGGTGTCAATGACATCACCAGATGGTAGTCTAGGATGAAAATAGAGGGGGTGTGCAATCCCTACTCCTGAGCAACGATCACCAAGCCCGTCCCAAGCCTGGCTAGAAACAGCATGGAAATGTTTCTTTTGAAAAATCAAAATAAATCTGTAGACAAAAGAGTGGTAAACTGATTTTTGACCTCTGTGCGTGAGGCCAACATCGAACATTGATTTACCAGCTGATTGGTAACAAAAAATTAGGTGTTTTTTATGTTTAGCAATAAAGTAATTTTAATTAAATTGTTAAAAGAGGATTGATTATTTATTTATTATTTTACTTTAGTAATAATATTATACAACACATTTAAAAAAAGTTGCATCAAATCAGGTTAACTTTTATTTAAGGTGTAGAAAAAATTTGGCTGATCTGTAGTGTTCCTCTTCTCCACCCCAGATACCAAATATATAGATGGGGTAGTTCAGTTGTTAAATGTGACACCGTTGAGCTGTGTGAAGTCTAAATCATCATTCTGCCAAGGGTGAAACATTATTTATTACACTTCATCAGCTGTTTACAATGATGGCTTCACTCCTGGATAGCTACAATAAGAGACCTGACATATTATTTTCTTAGCGCCACGTCTTACTACCCATTTGAGTTGTATGCTTATGTAATAGTTACGCTGATAATTTTAGCGCTTAAGAATGTTATATTTAGAGGAAGAGTACCCGTATTTGCATGAAGGTAGAGTGTAAACTAATTTTTTTTTAAATACCCTCAGTACACCCAACTGAGCAGTCTAGTCTACCATGGGAGTTGCGCGTTAGACCATGGGGCCACTCAAGAGGACTACCATTTATGGATAAGATACAATTTGGATTTTTGTTAATTATGGTGTTCTCTCTATTGTGTTTTTTTGTTATTCGTGTTTAGAAAATGTTGATAAAAATATAGTAAAAACTAAATATAATTATTTAATTAAAATATTCAATAATTATGTTTTATTAAGAAACGTATTTGATTTTACAATGTAAATATATTTGGATATTAATACAATAAGTACTAAGTCAATAATTCGTTATTATTATATACCTAGAACAGTGGTCAGAAACAGTTAACAATGGTATTCAAACTTTTTTGTTGGCGTATCCCACTATGTTATATCGTTAGACGAGAGAGAACAAATGGCGTCCTCAGATTACATGTCCTTACATCTGGATTTCTTGTGGATTAAACTCTAGCTGGTCCAGATAATTTTGTGTTAATTATGAAATTATATATATAAGTTTTACTCAATCGGTAACTTTGGAGCAAGGTATTTACCAATAGTAAACTACTCCACCAAGATCTATTTGTATCTGGTAAAAATACTCGTTTAGCAGAGACACGTAGCGGCCAAAATTGAACTAGGTTTAAGAAGAAATCCTTTTTAATGGTAGGGCCTATACAATTTCGTAGGCTAAGCGTATCTGGCAGTTTACTTTGCGCGGGAAAAAGTTACAGTTTCTTCCAGTGCATACATTATATAAAAAGTAAGAACGTATTATGGTGTGTTTACAGTTGTACTTAATATTTGTTTGTGGGATTTGTTTCAACTATTTTGAAGATCTACGTAAACGATAAGTGAGTATTATACGTAAAATATAGATGATAACTTATACTAGACTGAAAACTTACGTGGTAAATGTTAGAGAATAATTATAAATTGACCCAAACATAACGTTCTCAAAGTGACATATCCATCACACGTATTATATGAATTAACCATCCTACAACTTACTAATATAGGTAAGATCCTTGCAATTGATAATTACACCTAATTTGAAAAACTTTTTCGATAAGATCTACCTCTTTCAAATGACTCAGTGTTTAACAATACAAAACAATAGCCCTACAAAGATTTGCTATTGTCCTAATTCAATAGTTGACTTTAGTAAACAAACGGTTTTAAGATGCCAATTTATTAGTAAAATGATACCTAACCTATAACTTCGAGGTCATTTAAATAGGCCTAAACACAATAAAATTCTGTAACTTATTTAATTTATGCTAATGGTTTGACAATACCAGGATAAAACTATTTTCTGTTTTAAATAGAATACTTAAAGAAAATATTTTTAATTTTGTGATCGTGATCAACTTAATATTCACTGAACTTAAACGAGTTGTAGGCCTACAAGGCAGAAAGTTCGTTGAAATGTGAATGTTAAGTGAAGGGTACCACATAATCATGTAGTCAGCAACGTCACCACTCCTTTTTGTTAACTGACCGTCCTTCATTTGTTTGTTTGAATTGAATAAAGATAGCCAGGTTCATGAGCGTCTCAAAAACTCTAAAACGTCCTTTAGCTTGTATTACACTTTATTTTGTAGCTTATCTGATTACCAAACCCTTCCTTCCCCTCTGACAAGACATCTTGTGAATGTGAGGAATGCCAGGCCTCCACCGTGGTTCGGATAAACTGTAGGTCCTCCATTTCATCTCACAATCACCCTACCATTACACATTAGCGTAAGTGCATATAATCCGAACGGGTAGTAAGACGAGGTGCTAATAATAATAATATTTTGTAGCCTATATCCTGTAAGCTTCTATTGCAAGTACCTTAAGTTAAAAACAAAACTCCATGGCGTCATACCGACTAAGCAGTTGTTAATCTCAGTTTTCTAAACTGGAGCTGCTATGTTTTTATCAAGTATCCTTAATTGTCCTACTTCCAGACCCAACAAACTGATCCTGGTCGCACACTACCGGTGGTTTCCTTGTGTTGACTGAATGTTAAGTTGATGATGGTCCTGGTGTCCACACATATCCCGTGGGCTATGCCCCACTCGTCTCTTGTATCTTCATGCACAGCCTTGTTATGTGTGTGTGGTCACGACTACATGACAGCAACTTGGCTGCCAGGATGGTTATCAACTTCACCGTCACGTGCCACATGGTCCAAGGCTTCAGTCTCGGGTCAGACTAGACTGACCATGACGGGGAACTAGAGGTTCGAATCCAGGTCGAATCTGTTGAGGTTTTCATGGTGGATACATACAGGAAAAGTCTGGGAATTTTGTATAATATGTTTCATTACCGCCCTGGGTTTTGTTTTCTACGCTCACTCTGTGCAAATGTGGGTACACTTCTTCTAGATTTAACTTTCCTCATACCCACACATTATAGCAATCATATGTGTGTACAACCTGAACAGGCAGTAAGACGCGTTGGTATAAAAAACTACCATTGTTCTTTTATCTTGTTAGAAAGAAATATTTTGTACAGTCTCACAATCCAAAACAATTCAAGCCACACTGTAAGTCATTTAATTTCTAAAACAAACATTTATTTACTTATTATTAAGGTCCTTGCTCAGTTAACTTAACCTAACCTTTCATACAAAAAATAAATTAGATTTTTTTAAATATTAGTATCAATAAAATAAACAATTTCAAATCTCACCTGATATTAATTCGGGGACGCCAGATATTGACTTATACCTACGAGCCACAAATATTACAATTCAAGTTATTTTAGTAAATATTTACATTCTTGTGTAATATTAGTCACTTTTGTTTTCTAATTGTGTAGCCATATAAACTTTTAAAAGTGTAACATCCCCAGAACCCTCACTCACACCTGGGGTACACGCGGGGGGGTGTACCTGGGTATTTTGTCATTTCCTCAACAATGAATGACTGAGTTACGTTAATTTAGTACCAATTTCTCAAACAACAAACCTCAAGTCTACTGGACTCTCAATGATAGGAGAACTAATTACTAAACTACTAAGATAAGGATTACAATGGATACAAACATTATATTATATCAATCAACTAAACTTCACTAGTCTTAGGCTCAATAAATTTGTTATTAAGTTAAATGTATGATTTTTAAATTGTTGTTCGTGTTGAGTATTCTCACCGGCCCATTGTTATTCTCACTCATTTCTTTCCAAACACTTGCTCTTTCCTGTTCATTCTACGGATATGTTTTCTTGAACAATGGGGGATAACCCTCGTGCTTGTATAGTTCGATAACAGGGTGTCCAGCGACCTGGAAAACAGGGAATTGTCAGGGAATTTGCTTGGTCAGAGAAAAGTCATGGAAAAGTCTGGAAATTTTATATTTCATCTATAAAAAGCCTCATATTTTGATACACAATAGTAAAAATAACACTTTTCTTCGAGTTAATACCTACCTAGAATCACTTTCACACCATTGTTCATGTTGGGCAGACTTATATCACTTCTCAAGGTCAACAAGTGAGCTTTGTGTCTTTAGCCAAAGTTGAGTCATGGATATTTTCGTAATATACTTAATATCGATAAATAGTGGTCTGGGAAAAAGTAAATTGGTTCTGGAAAACCTGGAAAATTCAGGGAATTTAAAAATATAGTTTGGCTGGACACCCTGGATAATAATATAAATAAACTTGTAGGTTGACAAAACTTCCTTAAAGACTTGATTCAAATGACAGACAAAGAGCAACAGGGTTCGGTAGTCTCTTGTTCTAGACCCGCCTATAGTTTCGCGTCCGCTGTCTTGTTTCCGTCGGAGATACAGGCGGGCCACAGACAGCGGAAATATGGACAACCTTGACATCTTGGGGATTTTAAACTCAAGAAAATTGTGAAAATATCATGGGATTTTTAGACTATCCAAGAAAATGCAGGGTCTCTACTGGCTCACAAAAGTAAAAAAACAAGTCATTAAATGCAAAAAAAAGGTCATGAAATTCCCTTAAAAGTCATGAATTTTCAATATTTTGGTCATAAAGTCACAAAAATATTTGTGTTTGGATTTCTGCACATCGTAACAACGCGGACATGTTGAAATTCCCGCCAACTACCCAAGATGCCATGCGCTAGCCGCAAGTTGACTGCTTGTTTTTACCGTGACGCCAAGGACAAGGTTAATGTCACGTGTGAGTGCATTATGCCTACATATTATATGCATAGACCTAGTGTTCGACCGTTTACCGAAGGAATTTTGTGGTCAAAAAAGGTCACCAAAATGTTACTAATTTTTGTTTCTCCAATTCGGTAGACACCCTGAAAGATATATTTAACTGTCTAGAAAAGAGAAATACCAGAGTTTATTCACACCCAAACACTTTTTTCAAAGTCTGTGTTTTTTAGTTTTTTATTTAAATCTAGTAAGCGACCTATTTTTATTTATTTAGGACCCGCCTCGGTGGCGTAGTTGGCTAACGCGCTTTTCGTGTTGAGCTCGACTGCTGAGGACGTGGGAGATCGAGGTTCGAATCTCGGTCGGGTGAACTGGGGGTGGTTTTTCCTAAATGGTTTTCCACTATCCCTCCACGCAAATGTGGGTTCACTTCCTCTAATTCAACCTTCCCAATTCCTAATCCATTAGCGTAATTAGTACTTAGAGCGTACAACCTGAACTGGTAGTAAGACGCAGTGCTAAATAATAATAATAATATTTATTTAGGCATCCTTATAAATCCTGATCTAGGTTTCTACTGTTTAAAATAAGTATTCTTGATCTAGAAAAAGCCAGATAATTTTATTTTTGAGATTTTTTGGCCTTCCTGACATAACTTGAATAATTAGGCAGGCCTAGGCTTAGGTACCTCTCCAAACTTTTTTATTTTTTATTACAGGCGTGATTTGAATTATCTTCACACTTCTTAACAAGTGGGTTAAAGATGGCTGCCCATTTACTGCAAACACCGTTAAAATCAGCGAGGAAGCGGAACTTGTTCCCGAAGAGCCCGACGGCGGAGAGCAGTGACGGCTCTCTGGGTCACATGTCGCCTCTCCCGTCCTCTCCGGACCGTTACAGCTCTGCCCCTCCCACCCCTCAGAACTGGACGCTAGAGACGCCGCCAAGGGGAACGTCTGACCGCTCGCCCGCTCAAGGGAGGGGTTTTGATTCACTGAGATTTAGACTGAGCCACTCTAGATCAAATCTCTCGCCTCGGAGATCACCAAGATGGCAGACAGCTGATACAGAGCAGACCATTTTCTGTGGCGAAACCATACCGGAGACGCCCCTGAAGAGTCCCCCGACTCACTGTTCAAGAACACCTTTCATGTACCTGGAGAAAAGTGCAACCACATTGACTCCAAAACATAAGATTTCAAAGCACGTTGTCGAGGAAAGCCCCGACACTGAGTCTCTGGGCGTTCTGACACCGTCAAAGTCTTCCAACAAGAAAGGGGGACAGTCTCTGGCCACAATATCTCCTAGTACTTTCTACAAACCTGTCCCGGCGAGAACGGCTCCCGCGAGAATATTGTTCCCAGACCTGGGCTCAAACTCCAGAATGAAGTCCTTCTTTGGGGGCGTGAGACGGGACAGCGGAGGCGTTGTTCGGAAACTCGGGGCTATGAGACCGAAACTCTCGCAGAGTGTAAGCTCACTCTATTCTGACAAGAGCTCTACATCTCGTGCGAGACCCATCAATAGGTCCCGCACCGGGAAAAACAAGCGAGCGCCCGGTGAGATCAACGCCGGCGTTCGCCATAAAATCCGTCGTCCTAAACCCAAGCGCAAACCATCTCCACGTGACTCGGCATTTTCTAAAAGTACCAAAGGTTACTCCCGAGGACAGAGTCGTGACATCTTTGGACTCCTCGGGACTTCTTCCGGACTCTCTCGTCCTACCTCGGAAATCAGATGAGCCAACTGCTGGAAACTTCTCAATGCAGATCGAGGAAAGCAAAATTTCAGAAACTCCATCCAAGAGCTTTCCTGAGGCCAGAACCAAGGGGACCAAGAGGAAGGTTCCGGAACCTCCCACTCCACCGCCGGACCCGTCCAAGAAGTTCTTCAAGACAAATAGAACCATCGGGATCAACAAGAAGAAGACGGTTACAGTCGACACCAACATAAGGTAACAACCTGGACTAGATCGTAGACATATCAAGGGACAATGGCCCGAGTAGGACTAGATCGTAGACATATCAAGGGACAATGGCCTGAGTAGGAGACTGAGTGACAGAGAGGGTGTGATCAACTAGAGAGGAGACTAACACACCTCCGACTCTACTCCACATTCTGTTTCGCTCGGTCTCGTTCTTCTGTACCGTTCGATGACACCATCATAAATATTATCATATGTTGCCACAGTAGCCTACAGCGGAGCAGATTTTCAATAAACTTGTTTTGGTTTGTGATTAAACAATTGATGAATATTATTCACTCTAATATTCCTTTAGTAGTTACACTTTCATTGAAGATAGGATTACGTGTATGAACCCCGTCCCTCAGCTGGAGTGCGCTTGTTTATAACACTTTCCCAGAGATACACAAACCTCTCAGCTGGGGTGCACTTGTTTATAACACTTTCCCAGAGATACAGAACCTCTCTCTCCTAGTGTTGAATAAAGTTTAAAGTGCTGGTAGTTTCTATGGTGTACATAGTACACTTTTTCACTGAGGTCATATCAGCCCTACAAAGGGCTCTCTATACTTAGCTTCTTTACTTTGGCTCCTGCCCTCCATCCAGGGACCAGCTCTGATGCTGACAACATTGGCCACTACACTCTCCTTATCCGGGCTCTTGGTTCCTCCCCCCCCC
>CABEEJ010005223.1:28946-39907 GCA_901482245.1 Timema douglasi
CCCCCCCTCTTCTTCAGCCCCACTGCACATTTCACAAGAGAGAGGACACGGTTGACAAGTGTTTATGACCGAGATGATACCGGTTAGGTAAGGTTTCCCTCAACCACACAAAACGGTATGGCTATGACCAATTAGCTGAGAAGTTGTGCGTGCATTTCGAAACAGCGTCACTCCTTTGTTAAGTTCAGGTGCGCACAGGTTCTGTGTTTATACCTTTCTTTGTGCTTGTTTGGATTTATATATTTATAGTTTTTGTCTGTTAAAAATGGCATCTAAATATCCGTGTAACTCATTTACAATGTCAGTTTTAAAGAAAATCAGACAATATATTAGCTTATCTGTGAAAATGGACATTTTTCGCTTTGCATTGAGTCTTACGTATCTGTTCTTATCCCTCTTTACTGTTCCTTCTTCCGTGCGTAACACGGTGCGTTTCCTCATTCGTTTCCTTATGCAAGATAACGTAACTTAACCTAATATTGCCAAAACACGCTTATTATTTGTTTACCATCCTTAACAGGCTGGAGGTCAGCAATGGGAAGTTTTCTTTGGAAAAGTCGTCTGTGAAACCTAAATTCTGTAAGAACCTCAACTACCAACTGAACAATGCCGAGGTAACCACCGCTCTCTTCGAGCCCCTGGACGTCGAGGAGGGGCAGACACTCCAAGCTAAGAGCAGTGTCGACCAGATTCTGGAACAACTCGATAAAGATTCGTTGCCGGTTAGCAGCGACCCGCACATCTCGCCGGTCGTTAGTCTTTGCAGGCTGCCTCAAGACATGGAGTCTGTGGTTAACGATAATAACACCATCTACAAAGGCGACGTTGAGCGTATAATTGCTCTGACGACGCCCAAGAAAGGCACCGCCAAGGGCCAAGGTGTGTCTCCGTCCGGAGCCAAGACCGACACTCACCGTGATTTAACCGTTACCTCGTCGCTGTCACCTCTGACGGTTAAACGTCCGAATAATACCGATACGTCTTTAGGGTACGATGTTGAACCGTTGTTAGACGAGGAAGCTAAGTCAACAGAAAAGGAAAACTGTGAGAAATACTACCCCCTCTTCAACTCCCCTGCACGGCAGGAGAAGAGGTTGACAGAGTAAGTAAAACTAAGTTTATGTGTTCATACATTAATTCATGGGATATACAGCTTCACATCAAACACATACCAGTTAAATACTCATATGATGGTAACATGTTATCAATGTGGACCACAAAATATAATTTTATAATTTTAGAACCTATTTTTTACTGCATTCTTACAGTACTTTGAGACTATTTGTCGTTGGCACTATAAATATTATTATTGGTTAATTTATTTAAAATCTTAACAATCAAACTCTTGGTATTTAGTGATATTCTCTCTTGATAGTGTTGTATGAAGAGATCAGGGTTTGAATCCTGGCTGGGTGGGTTCAGGGTGGTTTTCCACTTTCCCTCCACACATATGCAGGTGCACTTCCCCAATTTGAACACAAATCGCTAAGCCCTTTTTTAAAAAAAATATATATATTATAATTTTTGAAAAATCCCTCATCATTAAACTACCCTTAGTTTGAGAGCTAGCGTCAAAATAAAACAAAATCTCAAGGCAGTTGTTCTCTAACATCCAGATATCAAGTGTGGACTAAATCCATAAAATTATTTCATATTCCTGGCCAAGGACTGACGGGCGTAGTTGTTAAATACCTTTTTTGGGTTCGGGCACACTTAGAACATAAGATTCATCTTAGTCCTAAGGTCGAACATGTTCACGATTACAATACTCTTGTTATGAGAACGTAAAGAATAGTTTTGGTGGAGGAGAAATATTAAACCTAGATCAGTACAGGACCGTTAGTGACTTTCTAAGATACCTTTAGTGACTTTAAGCTAGCATTGGTGACTTTCTAAGATACATTAGTGACTTTAAGATAGCATTGGTGACTTTCTAAGATACATTAGTGACTTTAAGATAGCATTGGTGACTTTCTAAGATACATTAGTGACTTTAAGATAGCATTGGTGACTTTCTAAGATACATTAGTGACTTTAAGATAGCATTGGTGACTTTCTAAGATACCTTAGTGACTTTAAGATAGCATTGGTGACTTTCTAAGTTACCTTAGTGACTTTAAGATAGCATTGGTGACTTTCTAAGATAACTTTAGTGACTTTCTAAGATACATTAGTGACTTTAAGATATCATTGGTGACTTTCTAAGATACATTAGTGACTTTCTAAGGTACAGTTAGTTCCTTTAAGATAGCATTAGTGATTTTCTAAGATACATTAGTGACTTTCTAAGGTACAGTTAGTGACTTTAAGATAGAATTAGTGACTTTCTAAGATACATTAGTGACTTTCTAAGGTACAGTTAGTGACTAAGATAGCATTAGTGATTTTCTAAGATACATTAGTGACTTTCTAAGGTACAGTTAGTGACTTTAAGATAGCATTAGTGATTTTCTAAGATACATTAGTGACTTATCTAAGGTACAGTTAGTGACTTTAAGATAGCATTGGTGACTTTCTAAGATACCTTAGTGACTTTAAGATAGCATTGGTGACTTTCTAAGATAACTTTAGTGACTTTCTAAGATACATTAGTGACTTTCTAAGATACATTAGTGACTTTAAGATATCATTGGTGACTTTCTAAGGTACAGTTAGTTACTTTAAGATATCATTAGTGATTTTCTAAGATACATTAGTGACTTTCTAAGGTACAGTTAGTGACTTTAAGATAGCATTAGTGACTTTCTAAGATACATTAGTGACTTTCTAAGGTACAGTTAGTGACTTTAAGATAGCATTAGTGATTTTCTAAGATACATTACTGTTAGTGACTTTCTAAGATACCGTCAGTGCCTTTCTAAGATACTGTTAGTGACTTTCTAAGATACCGTCAGTGCCTTTCTAAGAGCGCCCCCGTGTTTGTAGTTTGACCAATAAGAAGACACCGCGCAGCTCCAAACGTCTGTGGTGGCCCCTTGGCAACGACCAGTACCAAATAGATGCAGGCCAGAAGAAGTTTGGGGCCACCCAGTGTTCCGACTGCGGGATTGTGTACCAGCAAGGGGACCCGGACGACGAGATGTCCCATCTCAACTTCCACAACAGCTCAAAATCTCTCAAGTTCGCTGTGAGTTGCGTTTGTCATAGAGCTGGAATATGTGAACTCTTGTGGAGATTTGTTTTAGAGCTCTAATACTGGATATTGGTGGTTCAGAGCCAATTATAATTGTAGGATATGAATCTAATAACCAGACCCCAGACCAGTAATTTAACATTTGACCGAATATATGAATGTTATAATTAATAGAGGGAGTTGTGTCGAATCTACTATTATCTGAATTTTGGAGAAAATACGAACATTAGAAGAAATATATTTATATAATATTATAAAACACAAATAATATCCAAGTGTAAACATTCTTTCTTATAATCCGTTCATTATAACATTCATATTTTCAGTTAAGTGTTAAATTACTGGTATGGTGTCTGGTTGTTGAGTTCATCCTATAAATATAATTAGTTCTGGACCACCTATAAGCAGTAATGGAGTTTTAAAACGTATAAAAACTGTTAACATTTACTTTCTACTTATATTCTGTTATGTTATGGTTTCCTTTTATGGTCATCTTTTTTTCCCAAGATCTGACCCATTTGTACAAATCTGTAATAATATTTCACACAGATATATAGTTCCAAACATTCTATTCACATTCCGTCACAAAATCTATTCAAAAACCTTCCGCAGGCCGCATAATAACAAGTGTGTTGGGCGTATTTCGACATCCCCTGACTATGAATCACCATTTACAACAATAAATTTCGGTGACCTGGCGGTCTAGAGGTAAGGTGTCGGACTTCTTTGTTGGGGTCCGGGGTTCGATCCTCGGTCCCGGCAAAGATTTATCTGATTACCAAACCCTTCCTTCACCTCTGACAAGACATCTTGTGAATGTGAGGAACGCCAGGCCTCCACCGTGGTTCGGATCCCACGTTAAACTGTAGGTCCTACATTTCATCTCACAATCACCCTACCATTACACATTAGCGTAAGTGCGTATAACCCGAACGGGTAATAAGACGCGGTGCTAATAATAATAATAATAATAAATTGCAAATTTTAAAGCAAACTTAAGTTGACTTAAAAAAATATTAATCGTTTGTGTCTTATTCTCCTTAGAAATGCTGTCTATTGCTTATCACTTAGTCTCACAAATTAAATCAAACTAGATGGAGCCCCATACACACAAAACAAGGTATCTATGTTGTTTATTTAGAAAGTATAACCTAGAATGTTCTAAACTAGAAGAAGCTTGTGACTCATACTTTCCTATGCCAGGGCTGGAAGCAGGAGCGGGTGGTAGGCGAGTATGGCAACGGGCGAGTAGTTCTTATCACTCCGAACGACTCCAAGGTGTGGTGTAAGAAAGCGGCAGACGTGGTGGAGGTGGCAGACAAGGACCTCGGATACGCAGAGTCTGGTCTGAATATCAGTAACAGCAAGGTACACTTGTAAATATTTACTAACATAAAAATTACATTTTCAAGTGTCAGTTTGAAAATCACACCGTACACACGGCCTGGATTGACACCCTGGCCACCCCCGTCACAGGTAAACGATAATTGACGAGCTTGATGGTTAGTCTACATGTCCACTTAGCCTCATGGCGCTGTTTTACATACAGGATTGTTCTCAGTCGGAGGACCATAAGTTTCTACAGGGTGTCTACTGGGTCATTAAAGTCATGAAAATATTACTAATTGCAACAAAAAAAAAGTCATTAAAGTCCTTGAAAAGTCATGAATTTTCAATATTTTGGCCATAAAGTCACAAGAACATTTTTGTTTGTATTTCCCGCACACAGTAATGTGTTGAATACGAGCCACCCTCAACCCATGATGCCCCGCACCAGCCTCAAGTTGCCTCTGATTGTTTTCACCGTGATAACAGAGACAAAGCTAACATTCACCGTACAGGCATCTACAGTAGCCCCAAGGCTTCTTTGGTGCTGACTGACAGCTCACAGCTGACGGCTTTGAAAAGCTACCAGACCAAATTATGTATCCCTACGCCAAATTATATGATCTGAATAAACATGTGATTAGCAGCTGTCACTTCTGACAGTCAATATTTAGGTATATACCTATATGTTGACTGTGAGCTGTCAGTCAGCACCAAAGAAGCCATGGGGCTACTGTATATACCTATATGTTGACTGTGAGAAGTGAGCTGTGAGCTGTGAGCTGTCAGTCAACACCAAAGAAGCCACGGGGCTACTGTATATACCTAAATGTTGACTGTCAGAAGTGAGCTGTGAGCTGTCAGTCAGCACCAAAGAAGCCACGGGGCTACTGTATATACCTATATGTTGACTGAGCTGTCAGTCAGCACCAAAGAAGCCACGGGGCTACTGTAGTTAAGTTTGATGTGTGTGTGTCTATAAATATATATGATATATAATGTTTGGCCCATCTGAAGGAAGTTTGTGGTCACTAATAGACACCCGGAAATACATGTATGCTTATTGAACTTAATCTCTACTATACTATAGATCACCTCTGTGGTTAAGTGGTAAATGTTTCTGGATACATATACATAGGTCCGAGGTTCGATTCCTGGCGCTTCCAAACCTTATCTGTGAACCAGAGGATTTGGAACGAGACATTCTTCTGAGGAGCTACTTGACAAAAGAAGTAGCATCTCCAGTGTCTAGAAAACTGAGATTAACAGTGAAGCTTGTTGTGTTGACCACATGACACCCTCTATCCGCAAATGTTGGCACTATCATTTCTAACGACGGCAGCCTATCGGTCAGTGTTGACGGTGTGCGCTTGTTTGTCCGCTCAGGTGTACCTGTACATCGAGGACAGACAGGTGGTGGGCTGCCTCGTGGCGGAACACGTCACCGAGGCACATCGTCTGCTCTCGTCTACCGGCCTGGACACTTGTTCAGAGGAGGTGTACCCCGTCAAGTGCGGCATCAGCAGGATATGGACCCTGATAAACTGCCGTCGTCGAGGGATCGCCACTCGCCTTGTCAACTGTATGAGGTGAGTACCACCGGCGTCTTTGCTTCAAAACAACTAACCTCACGTCAGGTTTGAGAAAACGATAGGCTCCGACGTTTCAGCCCTCTGGCGTGCATCTGTTGCAGCTGCAGCTGACATGTTGGAAATGATTATTCCCTCATTGAAGTTCAGGACCGGAAACTTTAATCTCATTCCTTCCTTGCGTCAAATAAAAACAGCAAACCTGGGTTTTAAATTGGTCTTGGGACACCATTTTAGGAAGTTGCGTTGCGCGTTTCACACTCCTCCCTGATGAGTTCTGATGGAATGAAACCTGGGTCGGGGGACTGGGTGGTGACGATCAATTTTCTTTAAGAGACGTACATTGGCAGCAGTGTAAAGTGTGAACTGTGTTCTTCTTGTCATTGTAAAGGCCATATTGTGTTCGTCCCCCTTTTATATGTTTCTATCCACCTTTCCTGTACCTTCTAATATGCATATTGACATTGTTAAAGCTTGGTTCTATCTGAATGCCGCAGCAAAAACTAGAAACAGCTGATTATCAATATATTTTATTTTCTAATCAATAAAAATATCTAAGAATATTATCGCAATGGATGTTTTATAATCATTGTGGTTTGTTGTGAAACAAATCAACACACACGCTTTATATATGAGTTGCTTCAAACCATTTCCTGACAGTACAAGCAGCTGTCTGCTCGTATCTAGCTTTGTAGCCGCGAGCATGCCGGTTGAGTCGGTTGGTTCTTGCACGGAGAAAGAGTGTAAAACCATCCAGGAAGACAACCCTGATCTCCTCGTTACTGGGAGCTCAGTCCATTGCGACGACGACACTCGGAGCGATGGGGCCCGACCTTGCATGACTCGCGGTCTGTCGTTCTGTTGCAGGGGAAACTTCATCTACGGATATATCCTGAGCAGCGGCGAGTTTGCGTTTTCCGTGCCGACTGTTTCGGGCAAGGGGTTCGCCAGCAAGTACATGGGTACCCCACACTTCTTGGTGTACACTTAGAACTCGAACAACGTTGTAACTTGACTTTGACGGAAAACACTCTTTATTTCAAGTAAAGTAATGTTGTTACTTTTTATAAGAATGATTTGTTTTTATTTGTCATTTGTATAATATACATAACTTTTTAATGTTTGGTGAAGTAATTTAAGTCTGTGTGAACCCTCAACATTTTGGATCTTAAGATTGGATAAAGTATCTTACTATTGTACTGTATTCAACAACTGAAGATATTAGAACATTCAACACAGATCTTATTTGAAATATCAGAGTAAGCTTGAAATAAATTAATAGATTGGATCCAATCATTTTTTTTAAACCTTGAGATTTGATTAGTCAGCCAAGTTTCATATTTGATTCGAATTTGAAATGTATGTATTCACACAGGCTTAAAGAAATTTACTTTTTCTCATTTGGTAATAAATAAAATGATAGAATATTAGGAAAATGGTGGAGCACAAGTAAAGTTAAAAACATTAACACATATTTTTACACACATCAATATTTCATTGCTGTTATAACATCTTCCTCAGGAAGTAGTAATTAGACTAGTGTTAGTGTTTCTATCATTTTATTTATTACAAAATATTTTTGCTCAATGCACTTTTTTCATACATATTACTTTTTCTCGTGTATTTTAAAAAATGACATCTTGCAGTTTTTGCTGTGGTTTGTGAATATTTAGTTTTTCTTGGGGTTTTATTAATTTCTAAACGAACATTTGTTAATTGGCTTATTTGGTTTTTACAATTAAATTTTAGTTTTTATTGTAAACATGGTAATAATAAAAAATATTGATCTTGTCCGAGTTTTTTTTTTATAATGAGCTTTTGAAATTTGACCTTCAACAAGGTCCTTGTGTTTTGAGGTGGATTGGTGAAGTCGGCCTCTTTTTATTTTTTATGTATTTGATTTGAGAAGTTATTATAAAGATTGGACTATTAATGTTTTGTTATGTTCTTTGAATATAGAATTCACTTTTTAATTGTACTGACACTCATATTCATTTGGGTAAAACAAAGCTTTAAAAACTTTGTAAATTTATAAGTAATTTTAACAAATAGGCCAATATTAAACTCCACACATCACTTAAGTAACACCTCACTTATTTATTTTAAAATCCAAAACCAGCTTGTTGACCCATTTTAACTATGTAAAAGTATTTTCAAGGTAACCTGAGCAGTGCTACCAACTTTTATCTACAATACAATTTGATATCGTCTTGTCTTGATGTTTTAACACAACTTGTTCCATCGTAAAATAGTTCCTTCGGTTGCACGTTCTTCTCATTTTGTTTGTTAATGTAACAAGGTAACAAGGGCATGTGCTAAGGAGGTAACATTAACTTGTTAGTGTCATACAAACACGCTCTAAGACAACGCAAAAGTCAGTCTGAAGATGAGGCATTTCAGTTACAGTTTTATCTTATATATATATATTGTATAGTTTAACTTTAATAACAAAATATACTTGTTCAATCCCTGAAATTAAATGTTTTAAAGATTGTTTTTCCAATCAAAATATAAGGTACTCAGAGTTAAGTTCGAAGTGTGTTGGACTACTAAATATACAGACGTGTGTAGCCGGTAGCATCTCTATCTCAATAATAAACTTTTAAACCCAGTGCAACCCCCCCATATGTGTGTTTAGCTTAATATTGTATTGTTTTGTGGATGTAAAATATTCCTCTGAAGCCAATTCGATCTTAAATTGTAAATTTACTTTTAGAGATGTTAATATATTATTTTGTATTAATATCTACTGTATAATTTAGCTGTGATGAGAGATTTCGCAATGCTCTGGTTTCCGTTTTATTATTAAAAGTGCACTCAATTGTAAATAATTTTAAATGTTACATGTGTGTAATGTTGTTAACATCGTTACCCTGATTCTAGCACTCAAATATCAGTAAGTGAACACATTGGTAATAATCAGAATCTGGTAAGTTTTCATCGAGGGAACTATTAGTTTTATTTGCCATCTCCTTTTAGTTCCGTCGATTTGTAAATGGACTCATTCTAGTGAAATGTACTTTTTGTTTAAAAAATATTTTTAAGAATCTAAACATCAAGGTTAAAATTTAAAACTAAGAATATAAGAAACAGAAATTGTGGCTTGTGTCTATATATATTTGTAAACACCTTAAGTTAACAAATCAATACAACTCTTGTATTTAGCAATATGTGAACTGTTCGAGTTTCTCTTATGTTTAGTTAGTTCATTATTTATTTGTGTTTAATTTGCCATATGATGTAAAAAATATAACCTTTTGACTGCATTTTTTAAAAATAAAATGTAACAAAGCCTTTTTTTATTGAAGGTGTTATTGTACCCTATCATCTAGCTGATAATGTTTTAATATAAAGGGTCATCTCAGCGAGACAGAGCAACGTGACAATGTCGCATCACTTCTCTAGTTGGGCTCCATAACTACCACTCACGTGAATGAGGACATACAGTGCGTCGAGACGGGGATATTATGGGTGAGGGGAGGGGGGTTTCCCCTCACCTCGAGTTTTAAAACTGCCCATCATTTGTAGAGACATTCACTTTTCAAGGGACCACTACAAATAGCTTCCAGGAGCATTCACTGTTCTAACAGCTGGTTAGTTTGGTTAGTTTGGTTAGTTGCCCCTCCCTCACATACTTTATAAAATAACAATGTTATTATTACCATCATTTGTTTGCTGTGCTAAGGATACAGGAGTCGAGACTTGTCGAGTGCACAAGGATGCCAACTGCGACCTTTGGCCTGGTAAATACTTGGTCACATTTCTTTACGACGGTCCTGTGTGTGTCATCTCCGTGCTCCCGGGTCGAATATACTATTTAACTAATCTGAATAGTAATGTGACTAAATGTTAAATTACTGGTCTGGGATTTGGTTGTTAAGTTCACTCTATAGTTAAGATTGATTTAGAACCACGATAAGCAGTATTAGAGCTCTTGAAAATTTAGAGAGTTTTAAAAGGGAGTGGCGCCATCTTACCTTGCAGCTCTTTAGTTCTCTTGAGTCAGTGTGAGATTCTGTTTCATTAATACTATTACTCTTAGACTTACATCTTTAGTTACTTGATGTAAACACACTCTGGGGAAGAAAGGGTTTCTTCGTCAGCTGGTTCGGGTTTAAGCCCCCAGCAGGTGGTGTCAATATACTTTCAGAGAGTTATGGGCTCCCTTAGGTCCCTCCCACCTTATGTTTTATATACAGGGTGTTCGGAAACTCACTGTCTGCCCAAACTGAACATAGCATGTTTGAACCAAAATTTAATAAAAACTCCCATTACACTTACATCCACAAAGCTATGCTAATACCATTAGATTTGTGTCCAAAGTTTCGGCGTACAGCGCTGGGAGAGCAAAGCTGTTCAAACATGCGTGTACAGCAGGTTGCATAGGAGTTAGGTGCGCAGCACCACACACCTTGACATCTTGGAGCACGGCAGCAGAAAATATCACAATTAATAGTCCAGCGGTGAGTTTCCGAACACCCTGTATAGTGGCTATCTTCACTTTCCTGGGGAGTACGGTAAGCTAACACGAATGACAGCATCACTATTGTTAGACTGAACCGACAAAACATTTCACAACGATTAACGAGGATGTTACCTTTGGAAATGCTTTATTGAACCTCCTTGTATAATATAAATACAACAGTATATCCATCTACCAAGAGTAAAGACAAGTTTGAACAGGTAACAGCACCTAAGTGACCATGACCTACCTCTACCTCTAGCCATACTCCAGTCTGTGTTTTACTCTTCTGCTGAAAAGGGTGTTGTACCTCACTGCTCAGTCAGCCTTGTATCTATCCTCCGCACTTGCACCGGCCGCTCCAACACCCCCCCCCCCCCCCCCCCCGCGCCCCCCCCCGCCCCATTTTCTCCGCCCCACCCGCGCCGCCCTCCCTCCTGTCCCCACCCCC
>CABEEJ010005223.1:41339-52643 GCA_901482245.1 Timema douglasi
CGAACGCCAACACTCCACTCCAGGATCTCCGAGAGTAGATAATTCCTCCCCTCGACTTCCCCCCACACCGACCATCCGACCCCCACCTACTCCAATTTCCCCTTTTAACCCTGAGGGCTACCATTTACACACCTTGACCACCCCAGAACCCGCCTATGTTTTCTCCCCCATCTCCCTTCCTTACCCCCAACCACTGGACCCACGAGATCGACGCCTGACAACCACCGTCGCCCGGAAACTGGACTTCGACGAGACCAAACCAGTTACCGCGAAGCCGCAGTGAAGGGACAACAAGGGGACTGATGTATCCGGAACATTACGTAACTATGTGTTTAACTATGAACGTTGAGACCCACAGTTTCCTGGTAAGTGGGCAAGCCTTGCCCTTTTGTATTTTTTTCAAGGTTTGATTCATTACAGCAGTTTGGCACCTTTTTCCTTCATCATTTACTAATATTACGGTATTTTTAATAAAGCACTCGACTATCACAAGCATGGTGGAGTAGATATTGTTTAAATAAAACACTGAGACAATATTTCATTATCACATGCAACTTCTTCAGGTCAAGAGAGCATACCGATTGTTTTCTAGTCAGGATTGCATTGTTTAGATGGCAGCACTTGGACTTGGTGTTTAAATAAACTAAAGAGATGTATTTGTGTGCCGGTGAAAGACAAAATGATGTCTCATCATGTCATAGTTATTTTATTTGAGTTTTGTTAGTCATCTAAAACTCAGTTTCTCCCAGGATATTTGTCGACTTCAACTTTATGTTGGGATAAAAACATACCTATGCTTTGCCGACAAAAATATTCATTTTTGAAACACATCTAGTTTAAATTTTTGCTGTTCTATTCTTTCATTTGCATTACAATTAATTATTATGTATATTTAATTCAATTTATATTTTGATACGTCTTTATCAACTAAGACTATCTACTTCACTTTTTTTAAATTAAATATTTTTCAAACTAAAGGCTATATAAATAGTTAAATATATATAACACAACATTTTATTAGACGGAGATCAATAAAAAATACAGTAGAGTCAGAAACGCGACCTAATGTGGACCGAGCTGTGTTGAGTTTTACTGTTGACTGTACATAAGACGCGTGTTTACTAAACAAGGATGAGTCACACACAGTATCCAATATTATATGATGGCGTGTATACATATAATATTGATTCGAATAACACGTTACTGAATTGGAAAACTAACACACACAGCACGAGTGTTCCACTCGAGTTAAACAGATGAATGACCTTGGAGTGTGAGACTGACACCAACAACTGTGTGCGTGTCGAGTTACACGGAATGTTTAGTTTCCGAGACTACTGTATTCACTGTGTCTCTTGCTTTGAATCTAAAATAGCCATACCTTTAAAGGTTAAATGTTATATGAATTATAAAAATTTAAAAATAAATTGTTCAAAAAATTACTTAATAGCAGTGGCTTCAAGAGTTGAGCTAGACAGTGATTTTACGATATCATTGACTACAGTGACGGTGATTTATACTAGTGATTGTGACTGGCATTCCCAGTGTCTTGACGGACTGATATTTTCCATCTTTACAGTTTGTTGCTAGGTAGTGGGTCGATATTTTGTCTGTCACATTCTACGATATTTGTAAACATATCCATTGTCTGAAATACAAAAAAAACCTTCTTTATTGCCTCTTGACACTAAATAATTACCCAAATCATTGTTAAACTGAAATAAATTCACTTTTTGAATCAACGGTAAAAGAACAATTACTTTAAGAGTGAATAATATATTTTAGAAAATGTAAATTACCATGTGTTTATTTTGGTTGTGATTCTGTTTCACTACAATTAAAATGTATGTGACATTAAAAAAATGATTTTTTCGTAGTCTACTTTAATAATCCGAAATGTGATTCGCTTAGTAGGCAAACTTTTCAATGTTGTTCTTAACATATATTTTGTATTGAAAATACATGTGAATGAAACATTTAAACCATTAAAGTCATTTTTACTTAGCAATTTAATTCTGTTTTTGAAAAATGAGCTCTACGAGATCAAGTATTTTAAAAAGAAATAAGTAAAACATGCCAGTCAATAAGGTCGATTCTCAATCAGCCGGTAGAAAGTAGAAAATAAAATAATAACAAGGGCCGCAAAGAGAGTATTTACTTGAGTGTCTAAAAAAGCAATATTAGCTCCGTATCTACGATCACTGATATCTCAATCACCGATACGTTTGATATCTAGTCACTGGGAGTAACGGTGATTTATCGCCCATCTCTAGTCGGCAAGTAGTTTTGGACAACTAACATAAACTGAAAGTGTGCGTGTGCCAACACAGACCAAGGGCACTCTGTGATCTCTTCCATTCCTGTCGAACTCTCCAAACTCCTCCCTCAGCCACGTGTCTCCAGTCCTCTCCGTGCTCTTCTACCCTTCTCTTTGCTCTGTTCTTTCTGTCCTCCACTCTCATCACATGACATAACCACAGCAACGTGTTCTCTTCATTGTCTCTTCTAATGATCCCTAGTTATTTCGTTCCTCGTCCTGTCTCTTGTTACATTGTGACTGGCTCTCGGGACCCTCCTCTCCGCTGTCCCAAAGATGCTGCCAAAACTAGATTTGTGATTTCAAAGATAAGTAAACATAAAATAAGGTTTTGTTTCACTCAAAGTAGACAAGCAGTGCTTTAACTGCTTGGATGGAGCGACCATGTCAAGCTTTATTTTATCCAAATAAAATGAACAGATATTAAAAATGCTCTATCGTGCAACAATTTAATGCAATAACCTACATCTATCACAACTGGTCTTTTTTTAATATAATACTTCAACTCATTCAGTCTTTAATCAGAAAAAAGTGCTACAAACAAAATAGTGGTGCAGTAATCTTGGTTCGAGCCTAAAGTCAACTTCTCGTCTAGGCACTTAAAATAATCTCAATGCGGCTGTTCTTACACAACCTCTACCTGAAAATACAATTTCAACCAAACAAGTTGATGCCTAGGTCCTGGAAGTGTTGATCGTAGTCGAGCACTCGGGTTTGTGTTGAAAAGGTAAGTTCCGCTCTCCTTCATCTTCGATGACCAACTTGTCTGCCGAGTAGAGTTTACCAATCACGACCTACAAACAATAATAGATTGTTTAAACGCACCCACAAACATGTCAAGGCATGATGAGGTGGTGTGTATGGGTGAGAGCAGGCGTTTTGTTGGGAAACCTGGAGATACAAGAACCCTTGGTAGGCCGAGATGTTGATGGATGTTGTGTCAGGTTAGGGTTGAATGGAGAGCTTACGTTCTGGTGACCTTGAACTCGCCAGTTCCTTAAGACCAGAGAGTTAGTTGTGTCAGGTTAGGGTTGAATGGAGAGCTTACGTTCTGGTGACCTTGAACTCTCCAGTTCCTTAAGACCAGAGAGTTAGTTGTGTCAGGTTAGGGTTGAATGGAGAGCTTACGTTCTGGTGACCTTGAACTCTCCAGTTCCTTAAGACCAGAGAGTTAGTTGTGTCAGGTTAGGGTTGAATGGAGAGCTTACGTTCTGGTGGCCTTGAACTCTCCAGTTCCTTAAGACCAGGTCAAGTAAAGAAGGGGGCGCGGGGGTGTAAAAATATTTATAAAATTTATCACAATCAATGTTACAATTTTGTCTTACAATTATTAGCAAGACTGTCATTGATTCGACACTTAGGTAGACAACGTGTGCGTGTGTGCAACCAACAAACGCACAGAACAAAATCATAAAGTTACATTATTTATCAAGAGCACGCATCACATGACCATCAACTCTGTGCTACAGTCGGCTATAAATAGTGAAGTTACACCAACACTTGCACGTTGATTATCTCTGATTAAACATTAATGGAGAACCAGAGTTAGATGTTTCTAATACTGAACAGCTGAAATATTAAATGATATTTGGATAAAAACCGCATTGAAAAGGCTTTTTAGAGCATTTTATAACGGCTTCACAGCCAAGCATTGTACACAAATCTTTATTCTGTCTTCATAAGGACATGCTGTCGCTTTGTCCCCCATCATCGCCCCGGGAAATGTCGAGTAATCGTTCAAATACAAATGAATTGCACACATTTCTGGCATATCTTGGTCCTTTATTTTCCCTCTAACTCCCAAACCTCCCGGGAGCCGAGTTGGGCCTGCTGTGACGCACGCTCTTAGTGGGTGATTGTCAATCTCGATCAACACGCCTCTATCAACGGTTACATGAATGACAGGTACCTACAATAGCAGCCGTTGATGCAAACTTGATTATATATTATTATTGATACCTATATTTAACCATTTTTTAAAGTTTTTAATAAAAAAAAGGCACAAAAACTTCCCTTTTATTAAAATGACGAAACAGTCGTAGCCAGGTAGCAAAATAAAAACGGCAGTCCCGTTCAAAACTGCCTTACTAACGTTACATCACCCTGAACAATTACATTTTGGAATATATCTAAATGCCCTGGTGGGTGGTTATAAGACTATAGTTTAAATGATAAACATTGACAATAATACATTATTATTACCGCGTCTTACTACCCGTTCGGGTTATACGCACTTACACTAATGTGTAATGGTAGGGTGATTGTGAGAGGAAATGGAGGACCTACAGTTTAACGTGGAATCCGAACCACGGTGGAGGCCTGGCATTCCCCACATTCACAAGATGTCTTGTCAGAGATGAAGGAAGGGTTTGGTAATCAGATAAATCTGTGTCGGGACCGAGGATTGAACCCCGGCCGCCAGCATAGAAGTCTGACACCTTACCCCCTAGACCGCCAGGTCACCCCGAAAGACAATGTTACACTTTTCTATGAAGATTTGTAGAAAAACTAACTTATTTTAAAATGACAAACTCGAGTCTAGTTCTCAAACCTGTCGTTTGATTGCGGCCAAATTAGCTTCAGCTCTTTTGATCGAGTTTTGAATCTCCCCCGGATCTGCTAGAGTTTTGTTTTCTTTGAAGCCGTCCCTTATCCTCCTCAAGGCGTACATCCTGAAACAGGGGGTACATCCGACATTTCAGAATTCACAATAACCCCTTCCGTCCATTCAATCAGAACTTGTTCAACCTATAAAACAAACAGAAAGTGTCAAGGGGACCGCCTCCCCGAGCCCCGAGATGCAGTCCAGACTCCTCAGTTATTTAAAACGTTTCAAAATATAGTGCATGCCTAAACAAAGTGAAAGTAACAAAATGTTCCAAGATTACAAACTTCATCTTTAATCTTTAGAATAAAATAAACAAAGTAAAAATAAATTGTCGTGCGTAATTTCACAGTTCTGAGATCGAAGTAATAAAAGGGTGGAAACATTTTAGGCGGTTGAGGATGGTTTGCGATTTCGATGCTTGAGAACTGCCGTTTTCACTAGAACTACCGCAGCGGCGTGCGATTACTTCCCTTCGAGTAAGTGACACCCTTACTAACCACCAGTTTGCCCGTTGGGTCTGTTTATAGATGGACAAGCAACATCCAGTGGCATGCGGTGGTTCAGACCTATATAAAACCGTGGTCACGCAATAAACACAAAATGGTACATTAATTCTGGCGCGCAAGACTGAAGGGTGTTTGTAAATGCCGCATAGTGGTTAAAAACCTACACCGTTGGGCATCCGGCCTAAACATGAAGCTGGTTACAAGGAGGTTAGGGTTCTAGCCCTGGTTCAGGAGTACCAAGGGCGATTATCCCTCCTCATCCTTACCTAATAACTATTACCAGTAAGACAATGGAAAAGAAAGATCGGAACCATCAACAATTTGGTAGAGAAATGAAAGCTGAATAAAGAGTGCAAATTATCTAATTTTTGGGTTACACCCATCTAACATGAAACCAGTTTTATTCTTTGAAACATTTTCTTGTGTATATTTATATTATTTAATTGTAACTATATTAATCCAACCCCACCTTTTAATTCCCAATTTGTATTTATTAGTACATTGGATTTTTTTTTTAAGTCTATATATTTTGTTAGTTTTCTCGTTCTCTCTCCAAGAGATTCACTAGTGTAACATGCACAAACTTGTGAACAGTCCATGCAGGTGTTGATTTTCTATGTTTGGTACGTTTTGATTGTTTTTTGGTTAGCTTGTCTTGTATTTGAGTTTATACTAGATAGTGGTTTTACAAGTAATATCAAGTTTGAATAAGCACGATAAGTGACGTAGTTTAATCCAGTATTGATCCATTTCACATATAAACAGTAGACTAAGTAAAATTATATAAGACGAGTTTATTAATATTACAACATATTATGTTGAAACCTATGGGCAAGCAATTTTTAAAAACTATATAATATAGTAAGAATCTTAACAAGAATATATCAAATAAAATACCTATAGTTATATGACTCAAATTTAATTGATTCTCTAAGCATTAGTTTGTATAATTTTAAAATTAAACATTTAGCCGATGCCATGTTTAATTTTGAAATCTAAACTGAGTTAACCAACAAAATGGGAGTTTTGTTTTTAATCAAAAAAATAAATTCTCTCATGTCATATTTTTTACACGGTGCATAACTTTAATATGCCTGCAAAGCATTACCACCGCAAGTCCACGTCAAGGTTCGTCTATCTATAGCTACACCATAGAGTATATTTGGACATCCGGTTTTTGTAATTTAGTAATAATATTTTACACGTATCTAAAACCTTTAATGGGAAAATTATGTGTGTCTTGTTAGATGCGTATTTGAAATTATATTCTAGTTTTATGCATTATAATAAGCATTCAAGGATTTAAATTCATAACCTTTGGAATATTAAATTAAAGAAACAACATAAACTTATGGAATAAGACACTTAAGTTTATAATTTGGGTTAAATATGAACTATCTCAAAGCACCGTGTTTATTTTTCACACCATATTATTATCATTATCCTGAACTGTTTCCAGCCTGTGGCTGGATCTGTTTAGTAGAAATGCCTCCATCTCCCTCTGTTCTTCCACCTTTCTTGCTCCTGCACTCTCTTCCACTCTCCTCTCACTTTCACACTTACTGCTATCTGTTCTTACCATCACTTCCTTGGTATTCCTTGCTGTCTCTTCCCTACATACTTCATATCCATTAATCTACTTGGAAATCCTCTCCTCTCCCATCCTCATTACGTGTCCATACCATCTCATACTAGCTTTCTCTACTATCTTATGTACCCCAACTCTAGACCTTACATCGTCATTCCTAATCCTATCTCTTCTCGTTCTTTGCTTCTTTCAACTCTATTCCATCCAGTTTTATCACCTTTCTTTGCCTTATTCTCTGCCCTGTCATCACCATCATTTCACTTTTCACCATACTAAATTTAATTCTACACTTTTACACTTCCTCATTCCATTCCTGAAGCTGTTCCTGTACTTCCTTTTTCCACCATACCATCAAGTCATCTTAAAACATAATTGCTTTCAATTTATCCTCACCCGGTTTCCCTGCCACTCTATTCATTATCATTTCCATCACCAATACAAATAGCAATGTTGAGAGGGCACTTCCCTGCTTGACTCAGTTTTTTAATTGGAACCCCTCTGTCCACCCTCTCTCCATCTTTACACAACTCACATTATTATCAAACATATTCCTTATTCTCATAGCCACTCCTCTTTCTAATCCAGCCTCCTCCGTTGCTTCCCATATTTATTTCTATCTACATTATCACAAGCTTTTTATACATCCATAAATGCTATTAACAGATCCTTTCTAAATTCATATCTTTTTTACATCAACTGTCTAATTCCAAATATCAAATTTATCGTCGACCTCTTCTCTCTGAACCCATGTTGATCCTTTCTCCAACTACCCCTCACGCTTTTCCTCATCTTCCTTTCCAGAATATTTTCATCTATTTTTGTGCATTGACACATCAGTGTTTTGCCTCTATAATTTCCACACCTCTTCCTATCCACTTTCTTGAATATCTGGTAATATAATACCTTTTGTCCAATCCTCTGGCACTTTATTTACCCTCCACACCAGCATTACTACTTTATACCACCACTGTAAACCCCTTTCCCCTTCTACTGTTATCATTTCCATCGTTAGTTCATCCACTCCTGGTGTCTTTCCCGCTATCATCCTTTTCACGGCCTCTGATACCTCCTTCCAGGCTAGGTCTACTACTTCCTCCTCCATCTCTTCGTTCATTTCCTTATCGTCTTCCTTCTGTACCAGTCCTTTCCCTTTTGGATTTAACAATCTCTCAAAATATGATGTCCACAGCTTTTTTACCTCCTCATATGGATATTAACTAAAATAGTTTGCAAATTAAAAATAACAGTAATATAGCCATAGGATGAAAAATCGTGCGTGATTTATTAAATAGCTACCAAGTGGCAAACAATTATTGATGCAACACGATTAAAATCTTGTACTCAGGAGAATTTGTGTAACTTGTTAAAATAAAAAATATTCTGGCCTGCTGGCTATGGTTGACACTCCTAAAAAAACATCAAGACAATTTCTTAAAAGAAATTTATACTATACATAAAATAAACAAGTAATGCAATTTTCTGGAATTCAATTACTGAGTTGGTTGGTAATAGCTTGTAACAAGCTGACTTAAACTTTTGCTAACCAGTTCAGAAAGGTCTATATTATTAACATGAATACAGATCCCGCATTATTTACTAGAGTTCCCAATACGAGTAGGGGTATTATTCCCCTATACATCAAGAAATAATCACTAAAGCATATTTATCTCGGGCTTTCTCCAAAATATTAAGCCGCGAACTAAATTAGATCGAGGATTGGAGGGCAAGAAAATAGTATTTCTGTATCTGAATGGGCCATTCCTGGACTCTCTTCATACTTTGTAGAAATGTGATGATTCAAACTCATCTTCACAACATAAAACTCTTTTTTTCTCTTCTGAACACTCGATACCTACTTAACCAAAATGACTATCTCAGGATTCTTATAACTTTGCAAGCGACGTCCATCCGGAAAACTTCCCATTTAAAATGTTACAAAATAAAACACTAGCTTACTGTCCCAATATTCTCAACTAATGCCAAAAACTTTCAGAGGAATGTTTGACTTTGGTCAAGGGATGATAAAATAAATAATAGACCAAACGCAGACCTTGAAATGAGCTAGCATCTTCTTTATTATAAGAAATAAGAAACATGATAGGTCATAGGGGGAATGAAGGGGGAAAGTCACATTACACACATTTCTAACGACAACAACTTGTATATTTAAAAGTACATCAAGACCCAACAAGTAAAATTTCTAAAATTAAATTTTAATATGACGGATACATATTTTAAACATTAAGTAAAGTGAATTGGAAAAATCTCTGATCTTCTAAAAACATGGCAGAAATAATTGGATTTGAGCTAAAAGTGAACTTTTCCCCCAAACTCAACTTTATATGGAGTTTAATCAAATACAGTAGCGTAAAATACGGGGATCTTTTTGCATGTGCCATGCTAACATTGGTGACAAGTCGCTTGTGGCGACCCTAGCGTAATATCTAGCTACTGTTTAGTTCTATTGATCAAACACTGAAACCAAAAAGCGCTAGTATATTTATGTATTAATATAAGCGCAATTCAAAAGAAGTTTGAACTATTACATTTTCATTTGATATTTTTAGGTAATATGGTGACTAGGTTAAATAATTAAGATGACCAAAAAAAGGGACCTATTAGTAGATTACATATCAACTATAATAACTAATTGGTCTTAATTTATAAAGCACTTAAATTTGCTTAGTTACGCAATCATTTTTTAATCAAATTGAGCTCAGTACAAAGTGTGTGTGTGTGGATTCTATTCACATTGTGTAGTACTATTTAAATGGTTAAACTATTATTATAAATAAAATTTATTAAAATACGAGGACCAGTGTCATCAGCCAGTTTACGACACCTGAAGGAACTCATGTTTAGATCCCATTCGGTGATATTTTGAATGATGAATTACCATCCAAGAATTGACCAAACTATTCAAGCTCAGTCAGAGCTATAACCAAAGTGAAAGCAACGTTAATTTCAAACACAAACTTTGTTTTTATGTCAAATTCACACCTATGTTATATATGTTAACTATTTCAATAATTCATCACACATATTACTAGATTGTAAATTAAAATAATAATATAATATTAATCTATCACAGATATGGAAAGGATTTGTAATAGTTTTTGTCTAAAACTATAATAAATAACTGTTGTTACACGCCACGTGTTCATAACCACAACGAACACAGCGCTAGCTTATATTGCGGCAAACTATGCAAGCAGAAAGCCTCAAAGTCAGACCAAGTTTCACTTGTGGTCAGTGAGGAGTCGTAGGTATGATCCTAGTGGTGTGATGTGAACAATTGGCACCAAGCTCAAATCAACGTGTGGTCTATTCTGTAAATATATTAGTTTAAAGATTATTACATAAAATACATTTTATAACCGTTATACAAGAAGCTATTAATGCTAATACATGTATAAGGCTGCTTTGCGATACATATTTGTAATTGTACACATTTAGAGAGTTGATAAAAAGGATGTATTTGTTTGCTTGGTAAAAATATTTCTCAAGAACATTTAATATCTGAACTCTCAGGAAGTATTGCAGTTAGAAACGGAGTTCTCCGCCAATAGTTTCTAAATGTGGTCTAGATTAGTTTGTTATCAGTTTTTTTAACTCCCTCTCCGGTTGTCAAACCTCGTGTCAAGGTCGGACAGTCGATCCCCTACCAAGCTACTGACAGTTTAAGTCATGAACTGACTTGGACACAAACAAACTGATAGGTACTGACAATAGCGCCAAGATGAAGGTTCATCCACCCGGAAATGGTCCACAACTTGCATCAAGGTCAGTCAGTGAGTCATACTCCCCGTCACGTCTTCTGTTCTAAGCGGATATAGAGACATAACTGATGCAAATATAAACGACACAAAATAAAATATGTTCACCCCCGTCTAGGTTTCATTTCGGACTATGTGCTTACATTAGCTACGCTTATAAAATAGGTAGAGAGAAGATATATATTCACAGGAAATGTACTCGTACTTCATGGAGACAGAGAGAGAGAGAGAGAAAGTGGGAAATCATTTGGAAAATGTCCTCAGAACTCCTGACAAGGATACGAACCCTGATCTCTCCGTAACTAGGAATACAGTCCAACACGAGGGGGCCACGTTCGACCATGCGAGCAACAAGGAGGGCTACAAACACACAGCGAACACTCACAACTACCTCACTTGTTTTACTGAGTGTCCCTTGTTGCGTGAAGTGAGTGTACAAGGAATGTAACACTGGTCCTGGTGTCCCTTGTTGCTTGAAGTGAGTGTACAAGGAATGTAACACTGGTCCT